>SKCR01005059.1:0-172383 GCA_019454045.1 Zanthoxylum bungeanum
AAGGAAATAATTGTTACTTTAGCCAACCCGGTCTATGGGTGGATTAGCAAAAGTATAGACAAAGGCTCTCACCGGCGAAGGATGGCCCACAACTAGGTCTCCCTACCCAAGGGTTCGAGCGACCAAGTGAGCGCACCCCTTTTCATACACTAAGGTACGTGCCAATGAGCTATGGTGTGTGACGGACTGTCAAATGGATTTCGCATTGTAGATTCCCCAGAGGGAAGGTGGAACGAGGCTCACTTAAATACCCAAGCCTCTTAGGCTCTTATCGCTTGGTGTCAGGAATAAACAACGAGTCCTCCAAATTAGTCCATCACAAAAGGCTACGATTAGATGGCTATCTAGGTGCCTTCAGCTTTTCCTTCTAGAAAGGTAGTGAATGAAGGAAGACACCAAACCATTACCTAGCCTCAAAATGCCTTTGATTAAACCCCTGTTTTATCCACTATAGACACGGTCAATTAAAACATAAATCCAAACATTACAGGACAATATTTCGGGGCCAATTCTCTATCCCCAGTGGAGTCGCCAGACTGTAGACAACAGAACCTGGACGACGTTGTTCTAGGCTCGCGGCCTAGTTGGGAGTACGGAATAGTCCACGGGGAACTAAACCGGAGAAATAAAATGGAGTCGCCACCCGGTGTGAACCGAGAGAAAAGACTTAAGGCCGCACTCACCCCTCGCAAGAGAAGACCTCAAACCATTGGGTTCGGAATGGTCCCTTACTTATGTCACTTGTAATGAAAGGATTTATATAATAATTTAATCAAGCTTAAGTAACATTTATTCCTAGAAGTATCATGCTTCTAATTTCACATACACAAAATAAAACATACACCTGAATTTACATGTATTTCACATATAAGATTGCATGCTTGAAAGTACATTAAAGTGATAACGAACATATAACTGCATTGGCATATTATTCAAGAGAACACAAGTATACATACTAACCACACAAGCACACATGTGAGCACCTTCTCGAGTGGTACGTGGAATTGTATCCCAAGTGCAGACCGTACTACCGTCCATTCGGAATCGGCTACAGAATTTACGTCTGGGTTTCCATCCGATATACCACAAGAAATAATACTCAAAGGTTATCATGACATAAGTATATGAATTATAACACATTAAGTTAATACAAAAGTGAATGATGCAACCTATGGGATAAACATGTTATGACGTGGTGCAAGGGAAGACAAGTAATATGGATACAAACACACATGTGATGGGTATGACTCAATTCAGTGTACTCGCGTTCGTGTAGCGTTTGTAAACACGTTCGAACGGAACCAGACCTGATGCATAATAAGACTAAGAAAGTGCGTGTGCGTTCGCGTAGCGTTTGATAACGTGTTCGAACGGTAAACAGAAGGTTCGCATTCGTATAGCGTCCGAGAACGCGTTCGAACAGAACCAGACTTGATACATAATAAGACTAAGAAAGTACGTGTGCGTTCGCGTAGCGTTCGAGAACGCGTTCAAACGGTAAACAGAAGGTTCGCGTTCGTATAGCGTCCGAGAACGCGTTCAAACAGAACCAGACCTGATGCATAATAAGACTAAGAAAGTACGTGTGCGTTCGCGTAGCGTTCGAGAACGCGTTCGAACGGTAAACAGAAGGTTCGCGTTCGTATAGCGTCCGAGAGCGCGTTCGAACAGAACCAGACCTGATGCATGTAACACAAAGAATGAAGGTGACAACGTCAAGCTCAGTATGTCCGATCAAACGTATCTGGCATTCAATCGGACACACATCAATCGGTGCGGCAAAGCATCGTGGTGAAGGATTTTAACCCCTCCAATTAGGGGACCTTCCATCGCACTTACTAAGCCCATGCACTCGATTGCAACATGCATACAAAGATAAAGACAACCATATCAAACTTAGTATGTCCGATTGAACATATCTCGTATTCAACCGAACACACATCAATCGGTGCGGTAAAGCATCGTGGTGAAGGATTTTAACCCCTCCAATTAGGGGACCTTCCATCGCACTTACTAAGCCCATGCACTCGATTGTAACATACATAAATAAGCAACATGCAGAATTCAAGTAACGAAAAATAAATAGATCATGGCAACATACAACAAAAGAAAGTGCCGTTTACTCAAGCGGTACGTGGAGTTGTGTCCCAAGTACAGACCGCACTACCGTCCATTCAGATTCGGCTACGGAATTTACGTCTGGGTTTCCATCCTATATACCACAAGAGACAACACTCTTCCATTCATCCAATACCCACAACACACATCATACACCCAACAAATGTCACAAATACTGAAAATATAATCAAAATAAATGACCAGAAATTAAATAAGAATAAGTGTGAAAGATACCCTCAGGTCTAACCTTTTAATCTGTCTCTCGGACTCGCGTTTCATGAAAATCGGAAGGGGGTAAAGCTCCGCAACTTTTCTGGTTCACTAGTTTGCCTCTTCCTTCGCTGTTCGGCCGCTCAAGCTACTGTTCCGACTCTGTTTTGCTGCTGTTTCCTTGTGGTTTTGCTTCCGTTTCCTTTGTGTCATCTGCTTACTGTTTGTAGACTGTTTTGGTGTTCTTGGTGGACTGTTCTGTGTTTCTTTTTGGTGTTCTTTTGTGTGGTTATTTCAAGGATTGTAGGTGTATTTTATGTCAATGTTTTAAGGGATCTTAGGGACTGTTTTGGGAGTGGTTTAGGCTGCTGTGTTTTTAAGTTGATCCAAGGGGATGTGTTCTCGGTGAAGGAGGGGAGTGTTTTGGATTCGGCTATGGAGGATAGTTGCTTGTGGTGGATTCGGCTATGGAGGAGATGGTTGGGGCTCTTTGTTCTCTTTTTGTGTATATGTCAATTGTTTTTTTCTTTTTTCTTTATCTTAGGCGTGCATTAGAGAGTCTAGAGAAAAAGTGGCTAGGTTAGTGCATGTTTATATAGAAGAGAGCTAGGGGTTGCCCTTGTCTCACAAGGAAAGGATTTGGTATTCAATTAGGATTCCCAAGAAAGGCATACACAAGATTGAGGGGGGACAAAATATTTTAAATTAGGAAGTTGTAATATTTAATTTGTGTTGGTTTAGGAATACAAATATTTTAGATTGGTAATCATTTTATTAGATTAGGAAGTCAAATATATGATTGGCTTTAATTGGTTAGGATTGATTTTAATTAGGTATATCTTCTTTTTAGTTTTAGTATATAATATATTCAATTTATTTATTAGGCATGATTTTAGTTTAAGTTTGGTAAATGTTTTATTTAATTGGTAAATGGTTTAAATATTTTATTTAATGTTTAATGTTTAAATTATTATTTATTTATTTAATTTGGGAAGTATTTTATGGGCTTTGGGGGGGTAAATGGGCTGGGGTGCGAGGCTAGCAGCAAAACCAGAAACACCGACTTCGTTCGAACGCCAATTAGAACGTAGCACGAACGTCCACAATCTGCACGAGGTTCGAACGAAGTAACGAACGTAGCACCAACGAAGACAGTGAACTTGTGGAATGAACTTGATGACATACTTATTCCGAATTTCCCCTTCCGACCTCCGTTTCCCGCCATATCCTTAGCTAAAAAGGTAGTGCCCCCATTGAGACTCATCATCGGGTTTCACATGCGAAAATGCAATGCCTACACATATGAAGATCCATTTTAGTCTGTTTTATGGAGAATCTACAAATTAAATAATTTAAAAGGAAATAAACAAAAATTAACTCGTTTCGCAATAGGTTTGAAATACGTCTCTCACCAATTTCACTCTTTTTAGTCAAAAATTAAAAACACAAAAACATAAAATGTTTTTGTAATTTTTGAAAATTTTTCAATTTTTATGTATTTTTTGAAAAAATTTGGACTAGAAATAACATAATAAAAACAAGTTACTATTAACTAATCCCCACCCCCAAACCTAAATGAGACATTGTCCCTAATGTCTTAAAAAGTAGAAGATGAGTTAAAAAGGTCGTACCTGGTTAGCAGAAAAATTACGAAAAGTTACCGATTAAGATCTATGTCCATTTTACGTTTCTTACCACGATCGCAATCTGACCAGTTCAACTTGGAAACAATGGGGTCGATTTTTGGTTCATAGGATAAAAGTTGGTCAATTAATTCATCAGTTTTTCTCGAAGTTAAGAATATGTCTTTTGTCGGTTTTGAGATGAGCCCCAATCTGTTAGCATCTGCAAGAAATACGAAAAGAAAATCAAAAAATCCATCCACATTAAGTAATCCAATGGGTTTCTGATGGATGTTCAAATTTGCCCAAAATGCCACAGTGAGTATTTCTTCCAACATCCCTAGCCCGCCTGGTAAAGCAATGAAGGCGTCAGCGTGAATGACCATCTCAATGAGTTGTTCAGACATGCCTGAGACTATGCATTCCTCTCCGTTTGAATCTCCGATAAGGCCTGTCTCTGCTAATGGTTTTGGAATGATCCCCAAAACATGGCTGCCACCTTCTTGCACGGCTTTTGAAACACATCCCATTAATCCAAGATTGCCACCGCCATATACTAAATGCATATTTTGTTCCGCAATAACTCTCCCCAATTCTTTTGCGGCCTCCATATATCCTAGCTTGTTCTCAGAATTAGATCCACAAAACACACAAATATGAGTAACTCGTCGCTTGGAAGTGGTTTCCATTTTTCTCTTATTTGAATTTTTATCTCGATGTGTGGAAGAGAAGAATGACGAGCTGAATTTATAGATCCTGAAAAGGGTGAGTAATAATTGCACTAGTATCTGCCAAATGACAATTATTAGATGAACGTTAAAATAAATCGTGAAAAGTCAAAAGTATAAATCTTGTCGACGAAAATAAAGATAAAAATAAAAGAAAAACAAATCAAAGCAATAATTAAGGCAACAGAATTGTGTACTCAATACGCCACTCGTCTAGTATAAATTCATGAGGATGCGTCTTAAAAATTCATTCCTTACTCAACCATCACTCATGAATTATCTCTCATCGTTGCGATCTCCAAACACCATTCCTTCTGTCTTAAAATGCTCCGTTTGTGCTTTTCCCTACAAAAATAACACTTAAAATTCAAAAACTCTATAACATGTATATTCAACATATGAAAACAGAAATTATAACAAATTGCATGGGTTGCCTCCCTGCTGGCGCTAAATTTTTCGTCTTCAGCCAGACATGACTGAAATCTATTTATCAAGGAGGTTACAGTGTCGTTTTGGATGTCCGATTAAAGACAATCCCATGAGCGTTGCTTTTGAAGGGTCTCTTCCAACTGTAAAGTGGCAGAAATAATTTTGTCAGAGTTTGTGCTCATGTCACCTCCTTAATCTTTGTCGCTCTAATGGTTCTTGAAAAGAAAGAAAGAAAATCAGGAGGTCTCGTATGGTGCTTGACTTGGAATGAGAGTTCCATTCTGTCAAGCTTCTGGGTGATGTCTTTGATTTGTACTCCCCAAGACAGCGATGTTTCCCATGAATACACTGGATCTTCAATAAGTTCTGACGTTTGCTTATCTATTTGCTCTGGTTCTTGCTCCACCTGAGGATGAATAAATATGTCTGATATTAGGTCATCATCCTCTGATCTGAGTGAAATGGTTGGCTCAGGTAGATCTTCTTCAAACATTTGTGCAATGCAATCTCCAAGATCTTCAACCTGAGGATGTAAAGTTGTGTCTGTTTGTAAGCTTTTATCCTCTGTGGTTGGTAGTTTTTCCTCAAACATCATTGCAATGCACGCTCCAAGATCTTCATTTTGAGGACAGAATTTCATCCTCAATTTTTGTTGGTACGAACAGCTTAACTTCATCGTCAGAGTCAGAATCTGAATAATAAAAGTCAAACAAAGACTTTGCTGGTTTGGGCTCCTGAACTGATACCTCTGGTTGTTGATACTGCTCAGCCTCCTTATCTGTTGAAGTGTCATTGTGGATTTCTGGGTACTCGAAGGCTTCCTCAGTGTCATCTGGAAATTGTTCCTCAGGTATATAGTTCTGGTTTTCTGTTAATTGTCTCGCTTGATCTGTCATCCTCTGTATGGATTCTGATTGTCTCTGAATACTTTCGAGTTGATTCTGGTATGTTTCAAGCATTGTATCCAACTTTTCATCTTGTTTCTTGATCCAATCTTTGAGCATGTCAATCATCTGATCTTCTTCTGACGGTTCTGATTGTTGATGAAGATCATAGGTAGATGGTGGATAAGATGGAAAATGTGATAGTTCTTCGTACCTTGAATGATTCCAATAATTATGCCACTCTGAAAGGTATATACATTTATCCCTCGAGTGGTTACCATCACATATCACACATCTCCCCATTTCGTTCTGATGAGCAAATGTAGTATTGCTTGGTTCTGGCATCCAGTGATAGTTGTCAACAGGCCTTAGAAAACAAGACTGTTGCTTCCAAATGTGGGGTGTATCTTCTTGCAAAACATGTAATCTCTCAATCTCCCAGTAGTATTCCATTTCAACCAGCTGAAAAATAAAATAAAGAAATAAAATTACAGATTAAAAATAAACAAAATTAGATACAAGTAAATTAGTTAGCTTCAAAATTAACAACTAAAGAAATATAAGTCCCCGGCAACGGCACCAAAAACTTGACCGGCGTAATCACACGCGTATAACGCAAGCGCACGTATCGTTCAAGTAGTATAAAAATATCGATCCCAAGATGACTTAATTCCTACTATTGTTATTAATTATTGAATCTATTTATTTACAAGTATCTAATTATAGGGAGAATGGAATTTGCTTAAATAAAATAAAATGAAGACACAAAATAAAATACTTAAGACAATAGAATAAAAGACTCAAAGATCTAGGGTCGTGACTCCACACAATATTGTTAAAAAGATGAATTGGTTCTCTTATTTATGTGTACTAATTCAGTTTGCTAACCTGGAACACGAAAATATGCAAAAGCCTCTTCCGATGGTCAGACGCAAATACCCAGTATAACCCAATTGAACCATATTCCTATGTCAACCACATTACCCTGGATTCATTAAGTTTAAGTTCAAATTATGGCTACCCACGCCCGACAGGTATATTCCTATCCTGTAAGGAAATCTATTAAAGGGTCATCTATCATCGAGGAAGATCGTGAGCTATTAAGTCTAAGGCTGAAACCTAAAATCCCTATGTCTAGTTCATTTTAGATTTACCACATCAATTCTATTGGTGATCAGGCAACAGGAAGCGTTAAGACTAAGACTTAATAAACAACCTAAAGAATTACCCATAAAAAGAAAAATCAATTATTAAGTGTGGATATTGTGTTTCATCACTTCCCTAGAATAAAAATAAAATGCTGGGGGTTAGAGGATTCACTTTTACTATTTATAATTTAGAAATCTCCCTTACTATAATATAGAATTTAACGGTGATAGCCAACCAGCCATGTAGGCGGTATTCCTTATTAAGTCAGATTTAAATGAAGTCCAACCAAACATAAAGGCAGTATTATTATTTGTCCATAAACCAGCCATATAGGCGGTAATTATCTGTCACCTAAAAACCGGCCATATAGGCGGTGCCACATTATGCCAAATAAATAAAACCAGCCATTAAGGCGGTAATTCCTTTTAGTGAATAATAAATTTTATATTATAATTAAGGGAGATTAATCTAAATTAAAATATTAAAAGCTTCACTCTTCCCCCAGCGGAAATTTAACTACTAAACATAAAAAGAAAGGAGTAGAAGAAGAGAACTACTGCTACTGAAAATTAAAATACATAAATTAAATTACTAAAAATAAACACACAAGATGCAATCCTTAAATTCCTTACAAAAACCTAAGGAAAGCATGAGAATTACAAATGAAATGGCTTGGTATTTATAGAAAAACCTAAAGGCTTCCACCAATTTCTCCACCGATTGCTCCACGAATTGCTCCACCAAACATCCACCAAACATGCCACAAGATATGGCATCAAACATGACACCAAACATGGCATCAAACATGGCACCAAACATGCAAGTATGTTTGGTGGAAGTTTGACAATTTTTATTTTTTTATTTTATTAATTTTATTTTATATTTTGTAAATGACTATAGTAGATACACAAAATGTACTGTATTTTTCATCAATTTCGACCTTCCAAACTTCAGAATTCGAAAATATATTGGCTTTCAAAGTTGTAGATCTTCGCGTCTTCTTTAATCTGAAACTTGAATCAGCTCAATCGGACATCGGATGAAAACGTTATGGCCAAAATACGAAAATTGCGCAAAACTGGAAATTTTGACTGTACTTCGTGACACGTATAGTAAAATTTCGTTTTTGATCATTTTTCCTCCGGATTTCATAGTTTTAGCCCCGAGTTGATTCCATTATGTCCGAATATTATTTTTATCTGTAAAATAAATAAAAACACATCAAAACGTTCATAAAACTCGAGAAACTCTATAAAATATTAGGTTATATGAGTGGGAAATAGTGATATAAATACCACTCATCAGAAGCAAAGAGAGAGAGAGTAAGACCTTGAAAAGAAGAGGGACATATCTTTCAGAACATTGTTGATTTAACTCAGAACTACTTCCACGTGAATCACTGAACTGGATTTAATGTGCAAACTTCTATATGACTTACAGGAAATCTTAAACTAAACAATGTGTTACACCAGTAGCAAAATCCCTCTACCAGCAGAAGATCAAGCTGTTTATTGAAAATAAACAATCTTACTGTAAGGCAGAAATTATTATGACTATTCGAGAAAATATTAATCCATTCAAGGAATTGACTTAAATAGGGCATAGGGAAATTCATAATGTAGGTTCCATAGTGGTCTACAATAAGGAAGCATCAATGCCAAGTGTGGAAGACATAAAAAAAAGGTAGGTCTGATGCTTCCTATATATGAACGAAACTGTATATTCATCAAATCAGACAGGCCCTCAACTGTTAATAATTCATTAATAGTTCAGCTAAGAAAGTCAAGCAGCATTTCTTTGAACTGATGTTATTTATGTATTATTTGCCATTTTAATTTTCTTATTGTGATTGTTAGATTATTAATGTTAGATTATTAATAATGTTAGATTATTAATATGGTAATTATGTAGTTGTGCATTTAGTATGGTTGTTGTGTAATTATGTATTTAATATGGTAGTTGTGCATTTAGTATGGTTGTTGTGTAATTATGTATTTAATATGGTTGTTGTGTATTTAATATGGTTGTTGTGTATTTAATATGGTAGTTGTTTAGTTGTGTATTTAATATGGTAGTTGTATAATGCCTATATAAAGGCCTCTATTTGTAGTTCTAAATTCAAGTAAATGTTGATGCACATTTTCTTCACAAATTCTCACATGGTATCAGAAGCTAGAGTTCTGTTCTCTGGATATGTCGTTGCCCCTGTCTCCAAACATGTCTTATCTTCTTGTCCATGTTTACAAACAAATCTTAGCTCCTTGTCCCTATTTCCAAACAGATCTTATCTAGCTCCTTGTCCTTAACTCCAAACAGATTTTATCTCATTGTCTCTGTCTCCAAACAAGTGTATTTACGCTCTGATGATCAAATAACAGATATCTTCACCAAGTCCTTTCTTCCTCACTGTTACACATCCCTCGTTTCCAAACTCAATCTGATTTCCTAACCATCTTCAGTTTGAGGGGGATGTTAGATTATTAATAATGTTAGATTATTTAATATGGTAGTTGTGTATGTAACATCCCGCCAGAGGTAAGATGCTACAAGCATGAGACAAGATTGATCCATCTCCATAATCCTCTAAATTTATGAAAATCCGACATAATGTATCCTAAAATCAGACAACCTGGATCCCACTCTAACATCAAAATGATCCTGAAATAAACATTATATATCAAAATGGACATCAGGTCCACACCAATACATCAAAAACATTACCTAAGGGCTCCGTACCCATATCGTCTATCAACACTCAATGGCTCTGCCCATAACATCATAAAAAATCAAACATTTATTTAATATTTACAAATAGCGTGCTCAACACAGAAAATAAAATATTAATCCCAAATCCTACACTTCTACAGTTTCTCCCAAGACACTTGCGAGGGTGACTACCGCTTGGATAATCCACATCTCGAGCATGACTTCCAAAGCTGTAGTGGTTGATCAATCTAGGAGCCAACCTACAAAACTAGCAACTGGTTTGGTGTGAGTTATAAAAACTCAATAAGTAACCATGCACAACCAAAACATAAAAGTCAAGCATGTTATAACATTCACTATCTAAGGTATATTGTTGGGGTTTTAACTAAAGGCACGTACTAAAGCGCGGTTCGGGCAAAATCTATTTTTAAACTTTAAAAATTACCGAATAAATTATTCAATATCCAATATGAATAGTTTATTCATATTTCACCTCAACATATTTATTTGATATCAAATAACGACATAAATAATTAAGAAACATCGTGAAACCTTTACGAGAAATGTTTATATAAAACGCGTTTTTGTCCGAACCGACCAACCAACACTTACGGGGCTGTTCAGGTGAGCCCCAATAGTGCTTGGAAAGTTCATGGGCTGTCCAAACAGTGAAAAATTTACTATTTAAACAGCGGAAACCCGGTTGGCTCAAAAGTCACCCGGTAACGTCGTTTTTCACCGTTTTCACATATTTCAACTCCATTGTTCCAACACCCAAAACACATCCAATACATTTATATGACATAATTTTCATCACCACAAACTCAATTTTCCAGATCTGTTCCAGAAAACAAAAATATCAAATTTTCATGCTTAAAATACAATTTTCCAACATTAATCATAATAATCTTTACACCAATCCAAGCCACCACCAATGCAGCACCCAAGAAAAATTCTAGGCATTACAAGAGTGGTCATAACACTCTAAAAAAAGGAAACATATCATCAAATGATCAAATTAAACTAATATTACAATTATATAATTCAATTCAACTTCACACATGCAACAAGTCTCCAAATCCATTCTCTAAATCAAAAAGTCCCAATTTTAAGAAGTAAAGAAACCTTACAACCATTCTAGTAAATCAAGAACAAGAAACTAATTTTCGAAACTCAAGAATATTAAAGATTACGTATTAATCTTCAACTTTCTTTAAGCTTTTTTCTTGATTTTCTTCACATTTTCCTTGTTTCATCAAACAAGTATTTTTGAGAGCTTTTCTTAGAGATATTTTCAACCATGGCTTCTTCTCTAAGAAGAAAACAAAATTTTCTAACTTAAAAAGAAGCCAAAACTGACCTAGGGGTAATTTGGTCATTTGTAATTTAATTCAATTAAATAAAGATAAGCTTTATGTTAGCAAATCAAATTTGCACACCTTAAGCTTAATTAAAACATGCCATATGTTACCAATAATAATTACCCATATTTCATAAAAATCATGAAAAAGAATATCATTTAATTATTTAAATATTTAACATTTAAATATCTAAATAATTAATTAATATAATTATTATTATATATGTATTTTTATTTATATTAAAAAACAAATACACATATTAATGTCATGTGTCAAAATCTCATTTGAAAAATAATTAATATTTATCGAATCAAATTTTGTATCAAATACAAATACACAATAAATATTAATTGACCAAAATTGCCTAATGCATGTATATTCGTTTAACCGATTAAACGATTCGAATTAACTCATTAATCCGATGAAGTATTATAAATAATATGTATTATTCCTAACGTGTTGTCCAAGTACTCAACGAGTACATTTCATATTGTGGGACTCTCTAAGTTCAGGTTTATCCGTCACGAAACTAAATTTCATGTCTATAATTCACCTACTCATGAATTATGACGACCACATATAATCTTGCTAAACTATGCAAGTCGAGGTCATTGCATATCTATAATCCATTTGTCACAGGTATTCGGATTATCCCAGAGATGTATATAAAACGTCAAATCTCTATAGGTATAATCATGTCAATATTTCTATTAGCAATTTATAAAATAACACTTAGAATTAGCTTCTATAGTGTACCACAGGCCCATGGATTTAACAGATTGCTAATTCCATACGAATACTTATGCTCTCTACAGAGAACTGACGGATCCTATATTGATACGCACATGATATCCTGAAGATCAGTCTATACCTAACGAACAAACGAATGTCTGATTATGAATAGATCGGTGATGTAACCTCCATCAAAGTGTGGATGATACCTCATCATTCACTGTGGTATCTCAAGTCAAAGGACCACTCTACTCACTCAACTCAAGAAGATTCATATTGATGTTGGTGTATCATCTATTAGGAAATCTCTAGTGATTTGTTCAGTTTTTATCCAATATAAATACCTACATGTCTATACGAGTCTCCCGAGACTCATGGTTCATTGAGATAAACGATCAGACCAAGTCACGATATACGACATGTACTAGTCTGATCATATTTTACTAACTGACCGGTTTTAGTAAATCTTGACCAGGAACTTTATTTGAGAATATACAACTTATAATGACGCTTCCCAATGTCAATTACAAACTACGTTGTAACTGCGCACTACGTTGTAAATCCTAGGGTCTTTGTCTAATATACATGTATCACTAAATCAAATTTAGTTTCAATCTAATCGTAATTATATATCTAATCATAATCAGATCAAATAAGTATATAAAAAATAAGAGGTGTTACCATTTTGTAAGTAATATTATAGAAAAAGGAATTATTTGTATTCATGAATCGGACATAAATATGATCCAGATTGACACTCTGAGCACTAACCCTAACATATATATCTATGAACCATCAAATTATTATGAGATCAGAACCTCTATTTATCCTGATTTTATCAATTTCCTAACAATCCCTTGAATTTTCATCGGTCCGGAACTAACCATCCATACGAACTCAATACCCAAATGCCTACTAGTTGTTACACATATGCCGAATTCTTCCAATTATCAACTAATCTTTATTCTCTTTCGGTCACATATCAAAACCATTTCATAACTATATATGCATTTATGATTCAAAGAACGTCTTATGTACCAACTCTTAAATCTATCACTTAATAATGTTATACATCAAATTTTAAAATCTTTATTTACTTTTGCCCATATCTAAAAATACTTTATATACTAAAGCATACATACATAAAAGTCCAAACCTACCAATTGCACATACTCAAATATCTAATAAATATACATAATCCGGACGTTCTCAATATTGGCACCATCTTATATCTATATCTGAACAAATAAAATGTAGTATAACCTATAATAACATCATACATACCCTCTCGAATTGCTCAAGTACATAATAATAAATCATAATCAAATATATATGTTGATTAATTTTATACACCTCAAATCATCAATCAGTACCCTTACATATTCATATACCGAATACACACTCTTGTACAAGAAATCACATACATCATCAGGTTCCAAAAGGAAAAAACAACCACAATCAATCAATCATTTTTCTCTTTTCAATCGCAAGTTCATACAAACAATCGGATACGACATCAAATGGAGAATAAAATCATACACTGCTTTATCATCAGCTTAATCATACATATACGTATACACATCATACATATGAATTTACTCATTATTTTGAATTCAAATACCATAATCTTTAATAGTCCTTATCTCCTTTACTTATCAATCAAACATAATTCATTTTCAGAATTCTTATCTGAAAACATTGATACAATATCTAACCAATTATACATTTCTATTCAAATATGCAGTCTATCAATCACGTACTTCTATTATTCAGTAAAGTTTTAATTTATACCAACTCAATCTCTATACAGGTAAATCGTTTGTATTAGTCAATAACAAACCTAGCCCAATAATGCACTTCCAAACGTGCTAATACAAATCCAAAGATCGTAACTTGTTTTCTTTACCAATCTCACACACTTAAATCATACTTATCTTATTGTCTCGGGTTTTTCAGAGACATATCCCAGTGACAGATTTTCAAAGATAAGGTTTTCAAAGATATTTTTCAGAGACAGTTTTTCAGAAAAAGATTTTTCAAAAAACAGACTTTTCAGAAATAAATTTTTAGAGACAAGTTTTCTAGAGATCTGATTTTCGAAATAAACAAGAGTTATGAAAGAATTTTCCAGAAAGCTCAGTTTTACCGAAAGGATTCAGAGTTTTCCAAACAGAAAAGAGTTTTCAGAAGAAACATATTTCTTAAAGTGATTTTTGACTTATGGATTATGAGATTTAAATTAAGCATTTCAGTTTCATATTTAACCAGTCTAAACGATCTAAACCTCCGCTCTCAGTTTCTTTGTTTTGCAGGTTACCGGAGGACGAGCTCGGGAGGATGGATATTGATGGCAGTCAATAGGATATTCTGTCCACCAGGTCAAGTCAGAGATATGGTTCAATCAAGTTAAATAAAGTCCAGTTCCAGATATATGTATCGTAAAGTTGTATATAAGAAATTTTATATAGAGCTGTCAAGATAATTGATGTTGGGTGTTCAGTTGTGTGTGTACTGTTATTCATTTCATGTCATGGTTTTCGACAATGATCTCATATATGAGATTATATGTAAAAGAGTATCAGTATTGTACATAATGAGAAAGTCATAGGTCCAAGGGGATATTACGGCCTATTCTCTGCCGGTAGCATCTCCCGGAGAGGATGTCACTATAGGATAAATGCCATGATTGGGTCTTGTTGGGTATAATTAGTGTTATTTATTTATTATTTATTTAATGAGCCATGCACATTGGTCATCAACCACTACAAGAATTATGGCTTTTAGCGTCCAAATATTTAGCGTCGAAACAGTATTCGACGCTAAAAGTGAGTTTTAGCGTCGAAAATGATATTCGACGCTATATGTCATATTTTTAGCGACGGAATAAAACTTCGACGCAGAATATTAATGTTTTAGCGTCGAAACCTTTTTTCGACGCTAAAATCAGTACTTTAGCGTCGAATAATATTCGACGCTGAATAATTCTATTATTGCAATAATTTTTGGCGCCAAATATTACACTTTAGCGTCAAAAAACGGAGTCGACGCCAAAAATATACTTTTAGCGTCGAACAGATATCGTCGCTAAAGGTTTATGAAGTTTCCACCGATAAATCCTTGATTCTTTCGCGTCTAAATTAAATTCGACGCTAATTTTTTGATATTTAGCGTCGAAAAAACGGTTTCGACGCAAAAAACGGCAACAATTAGCGTCGAATGTGAATATTCGACGCTAAAGATAGATTAAAATGCAGATTGTCACCAACCCTTCTCCCCCTCTTTTTTTTCTCTCATTCTCTTCTTTATTTCATCCTCTGAAATCTGAGAATTTCTCCTTTACACAGCCTCACATCTCTCCTAAAAATTTTCAATAAAATTGTAATCAATTTCCGATAAGGTAATTCTTCTTTCATATTTCTTTATTATTTTCAATTTTTATGATTATATATGTTGTTTGTTAGTGATTTATGATTCATATATGTAGAGTAAGTATATTAATTAATAAAATATAATTTTTTTGTAAACTATTTAATTTATCAACCAAATATATATATATATATATATATATATATATATAGTTTAAATAAAGTATTACTGAATTAGTAATGTTGATTACTGTAAAATGATATCTAATAATTATATATTATATTTAGGTATTCTGCTGAAATGGATAGAAATTGGATGAGCTCTCTGGATAGATTGAGTGTTGAATATCGTAATGGAGTGTCTGAGTTTATGGAAGTCGCAAAGCAACACATTGATGCAGAAGGTCGTGTTCGTTGTCCATGTGCAAATTGTTTGAATAGGAAAGGAAGCGGTTAGATGAAGTTCATAATCATTTATACATGCCAGGAATATCACCAACTTACCGTACGTGGATTTATCACGGTGAGCAGTATCATTCTCAGTCACGGTTTTTTGATGTCGGCGAAGGGAGCAGTAGTTACAATCAACCTGCAAACGATGAGATCACCGATATTTTGCATGACTTACAAGGTCCACAACTTGGTCATAGTGTTAGTGGTGACATGCCAGTGTTAAGTGGAAATGATCAAAATTTATTTAGTGAACTACTTGATGAGGCAAAAAAAATTCCATTCGAAGGTGCTGGAATGTCGATCTTGAATTTCGTTGTGAAATTATTACACATTAAAGTGATCAACAGAATGACCAACAAAAGTATCGATATGATGTTAGAGTTACTGGCCCAAATGTTACCGGTTGGAAGCGAATTGCCTAAGTCGTACTACGAGGCAAAGAAAATGTTGTGTGATCTGGGAATGGGGTATGAATCCATTCATGCTTGTAAGTTTGATTGTGTATTATTTCGTGCCGAGTATGAATCACTTGAACATTGTCCGATATGTGGTGAAAGTCGGTACAAAGTCCGTGGTATGGGGAAGAAAGTGCCTCAAAAGATATTGCGATATTTCCCTTTAACGCCCAGGCTGCAGAGATTGTTCATGTCACGACACACAGCGACTGATATGATGTGGCATCATGAAAAGAGGATCGGTGCGGAGGGCATACTTAGACATCCTGCGGACGGAACCGAATGGAAGGAATTTGATGACATGTACCCCCGTTTCGCTGAGGACCCCCGTAATGTCAGGTTAGGTCTTGCCTCTGATGGTTTTAACCCATTTGGGAATATGTACAACTCTTATAGCATCTGGCCCGTTATTGTCATTCCATATAACTTACCTCCATGGAAATGTATGAAGGATCCGTTCATGTTTATGTCATTGCTTATCCCTGGTCCACGTTCACCTGGTAAAGATATAAATATTTACTTGAGACCATTGATCGAGGAGTTACAAACATTATGGAATGTGGGTGTGCATACCTATGATGCAGCTTCAGAGCAGTATTTTCAGATGCATGCCGCATTATTATGGACCATTAATGATTTTCCAGCCTATGGTTCATTATCTGGATGGAGCACTAAGGGATACATGGCATGTCCAGTTTGTGCGGATCATACACCTTCACAACGATTACGGAATAAAATCGGATACACGGGGCACATGAGATTTCTTGAGTCGAGTCATCCTTGGCGGAGGAGTAAATTATTTAACGGGCAACATGAACCTCAGAGTAAGCCCAGTCGATTGTCTGCATTTGACATACTTTGCCAACATCAACATCTCAAAGACAGCACACCAGGTAAACATCCTAATAATAGAGATAAAAATCGAAAACGGTTACCTGAAGAGTTGAATTGGACATGAAAGAGTATTTTCTTTGAGTTAGAATATTGGGGGACTCTGAGTTTGCGACATAATTTGGATGTAATGCATATAGAGAAAAATATTTGTGAGAGTTTAGTGGGTACACTATTCAATATTCCGGGTAAGACAAAGACACTGTAAATGCTAGATTGGACCTACAAGATCTTAGAATTCGCAGTGAATTGCATTTACAAGTCCCTCTCGAGGTTTTATTAAGCCTCCTGCTAGTTATGTGCTCAATCAATCGGAGAGAAAATCATTCTGTGATTGGCTGAAAATGGTTAAATTCCCTGATAATTATGCATCCAATATTAGGCGTTGGGTCAGAGATGATACAATAACGGGATTAAAGAGTCACGATTGTCATGTGCTGCTCGAGATTCTCCTTCCTGTTGGCATTCGACCTTATCTCCCCCCGAATGTATGCGACGTCGTACTTGATCTATGTGGCTTCTTTAAACAATTGTGTCAGAGGACATTAAGCACATCTGTTATTGACGACCTTGAGCGAGGAATCGTGATAATCCTATACAAGCTGGAGCGAATTTTGCCACCCGCTTTCTTTGATGTCATGGTACATCTGGCTGTGCATTTACCGGCTGAAGCTAGAAAGGAGGTCCTGTCCATTATAGATGGATGTATCCCATTGAGAGGTACTATATATATATATATACAGTTTTATATAAGAAAATTTGTAACCGTTTTTATATGCATAAAATTTAGTCTTAATGCAAACTTGTTGTCATATCTGCAGAGCTTTGGGAGATTACAAACAATATGTGAAAAACAAGGCACGCCCTGAAGGTTCAATAGCTGAAGCTGTTATAATAAGTGAAGCAATAACATTTTGTTCGATGTACATGCAGAATATTGAAACTCATTTCAATCGTCGGCCACAAACTATGATGGAGATGCAAGTAATAACCAAGAGATCACAGTGTTCCGTCAAAATTACAGACCATTTGGGGCAGTAGGTGTCAAATTACTAACCCTTCAGGAAGTTCAACGTGCGCATTGGTTTATATTGAGTAATTGTGATGAAGTGCAACCGTATTTAACGTAAGTTTTTCTGGTGCATCATTAGTGTATTTTTTCCATACATTAACCGTGATAATTTATTGTAGGCAACATCTAACAATGCTACAATATGATGGTGACCATAATGTTGATGAAACCCACAAAAAGAATTTCCTAAATGGTTTGAGACAACTGTAAGTTAGAATATTTTATATTTATTTTGATCCTAACATTAGACATTTCAGTTTGTTATATTAACACATATATTTCATTGTCAGATTATTAATCAAGTGCAAAATGGTCAATTGGACTCGCAATCCTCGTTGGTTTCTTTGGCTTATGGGCCCAAAAGCAGGCGTATGAGTACAGTGGATGTATTGTCAACGGAGTTAGATTTCATACCGAACAGCGAGATGTTAATCATGTGACTCAAAATTCTGGAATTGTAGTCCAAGGAGAACACGGCTCAGATGTAATTGACTTCTACGGCGTATTACAATCGGTCATTGAGTTGATATATCGACCCAGACGACATATTGTGCTATTCCAATGTAAGTGGTTTGACACAAATGCCAGAAAGAGGAGAATTCAAGTTAGTAATCATCTCACGTCAATTAATGTTCAACGTTGTTGGTACAAGAATGATCCATACATTTTTTGTACGCAAGCACGTTCAGTGATATATATACCTGATCCTAAGTTAGGAACTGGATGGATGGTGGTAGAAAAGTTACAACATAGGGCCATTTGGGACACGCATGAGAAAGATAGAGTTGACATATCAGATGAAACACAAGAAGTCTCCGGCAATTTTGAAGTTCTTGAACAGATATTTTTGGACCAACTGTCAACGTTCCTGAAAATATCACATTAACTCGAGCTAGTACAGACGTTGAGCTAATTCCTCATTCTGAAGTGAGCGTTGAAGTAGCAAGTGAAGAACAATTTGACACTGAAGATGACTTCGATTCCAGTCACAAATCCTCAAATACCGACGATAATAGTGATTAATTATGAAGTTACAGTATTTTGTGATTGATGAATAATTTTATGGATTATAATGTATGGTTGTTGATTTTAATTACTTTAGATATGGTTGAAATATTAACGTAATGATTAATAGTATAACTATGATATATTTGTTTTTAATTAATATTTTTAATGATAGACATTAGCGTCGAAATAAAATTGTCGACGCTAAATGTAAGACATATTCGTCGAGATACAATAGTCGACGCTAAATGAAGACATTTAGCATCGATTATTCTTCGACGCTAAATTAAAGACAAGAGGTATCGCTAGCCTTTAAGTTAGTAGTGTCCAGAGGGAACAACCACCACCACCAGTGCCACCGCCATAAAATGTGCTGCCACCACCAACGTGAGTATGAGGATGAGAATACCTACAAAGATTTCGATGATATTGATGACATGAGTGAGAGATATATAGGCCTCGAGATAGGAGGTATGAGCGGAGGCATGAGAGGAAAGATAGGCGACTTAATAGAGATCATTGTAGTAAATTTCCTAAATATGAAAATATGCATGCAAATATATATATAGGATTGAAAGGTCTTCTTGGAGGGTCATGACTCCTAAAATGGTGTATACTTAGTATAAGGGTACTTTAGAAGGCAACCCTTCATGTCTATAAATAAAGGCATAATAATCTCATTTTATTTATTCCTGAAGATATATATTTTCTTAGAAAGTCTAAGTTCCTTCCAAATTGAGAGAATTCCACAATTTTGTCCTAGTTCGTGTTCTTGATTAAGGAGTGCCCCTTGATTAAGAAGTTGCCAAGAATCCTGGGAGAACGTTAGCCACGAGATCCGTAGCGCACCGAGGCGGGGCTAATAAGTTCTTAAGGACATAGTTATTACTCGGCTTGGATCTCTGTATTCGAAAATTCTATCAGGTTTTTCTTGTTTCTCAAGTTCCATATTTATGTTTCATAATTGAGATTTGAATGAGTGATGTATGAAAAATAGATTTACAACATTTTAAACCAACAATCTTAAGAACTTATCAACATACGTGTTGTAAAATATAGTTTTCCCTTGATTCACGCAATTACATCTTATTGTAACATTCAATCTGGAAAGAAATGAAAAAAAATTGCCAGGATATAAATTTATTCATATATTTCTCTCTAATGATGGTGCATGCGCAACTTACATACAAAAATTTGTTCAATTTTAGCCATTTTTGTTTATTTATTGCGTAATCGTAACTGATTTGTCTTGGCTGATAATAACAATGAAATTGCACCTTTAGAAGTCATGTTAATATGGAGAAACAAAAATTGAAAAAAAAAAGGACGTGACTTTATTGAATTTAAGGAAATCCCACCTTTATGTCCAGTTAGTCAGAAAGAAAAGCGTGTCCGTTCAATTTTTTTTTTTTTTTTAAATAAAATAATAATAATAATAATAAATAAATAAATAAACACTTTTCCACTATGATTCAGACATCATAATTAGGATGTTATTAATATCATCGCGCAGATGATGTCTTTATATGTATACATGCATTATATGATTAAAAATTGTTTTGGTTAATTCTTTAAAGTTTTAAATTACTATTATTGATTATCATCAGTTTATGCGTGTATTATGAGTAGGTGTGTTGTTTAAATTGCCCCTAAGGGGTGTGGCTTGGTGGTGAAGGGTCCAGAACCTCAAGGTGAGGTTCTGAGTTCGAATCCAGGGGGTGCAACTTCTTGTAAGAGCCTGGGGCAGCCGGGGGTTTTACCTGCGCCGCGGCCCAGAATTGGTGGTTTGATGGCAGGGTTCCAACGATTTCAAAAAAAAAAAGTGTTGTTTAAATTTCTAAAATTAATTAAGTACAATAACTTCCAATACATATGAATTTTGCCTTGATTTGTTTAGAATTTATTCACTTATTATTTAATTAACTTAGGAAAATCATATAATGAAATTGTAAACTTGGTTATTATAGATTTAAGTTAATTAAAGTATTTTCAATTACCATTTATTAAAATATTAAGGTATAAGTGATAAAGTTGATTTTAATATAAACTTAGATTTTTCTATATTATATAGTATAATATACATGTTATGGAATATGAAATTAATATTATAGAATTATATTAATTTAGTAAAATCATATACTAAATTTTATAAACTTGGTAGTATAGGTTTAAGTTAATATTAGGATATTCAATAATCACAAGCATACACATAGTTTAATTGTGATAGAGTTGAAAGTTATTTGTTAGTTATATATTGCATACTTGGTTGAGAATTAAAAGTGTAGTAATACACAAGTAATTCCACCCAAGCTTGATTGAATTTTATATTTATATTTGTAATATCATTATAT
Organism: Zanthoxylum bungeanum; assembly: GCA_019454045.1. Lineage (NCBI taxonomy): Eukaryota > Viridiplantae > Streptophyta > Magnoliopsida > Sapindales > Rutaceae > Zanthoxylum > Zanthoxylum bungeanum. Next base: position 21,532 of record SKCR01005059.1, read on the forward strand.
TTGTAAATTAAGTGTAACACTAAGATTGAATATCTAAGATTATCTATTGAGAAAATGATTAAATGATATTCTGTCAAAAAGGCGATAAGAGCCTAAGTGGGCAGGGATTTAAGTGGTTACTCTGGACCGCCCTCGTCCTCTGGGAATATTCCTTATTCATCAATCATAAGAAATCTTGGTCATAAATTCAAGGACTTGTGTTATTTGGTACTACTGTCCAATATAACAACAAGTGGATTCTTAGTGTATCACTTAGACAATATCATATGGTTGATCGTTGTGTGATTTGTCTTTTGTAGACTTATTGATTATTGTTTAATTTCAGTTACACATGGCTAGTGGAAATATCACAGTACCGATCGCTCATGGCGAGAAACCAGATAAATTTGGCGGTGCAAATTTCAAACAGTGGCAGAGCAAAATGTTGTTCTACTTGACAATTCTGCAGTTGGCTAAGTACCTCAAAGATCATCCGGGTCCTGTGAAGGGAGAAACAGAAATAGCCAAAGAAGAACGAGAACAGACATGGCTGTCTGGAGACTTCTTATGCAAGAACTACATTTTGGGTGGTCTCGACAATACCATGTACAATGTGTACCAAGGCATGTCTTCTGCGAAGATTCTCTGGGAATATCTCGAGAAGAAATACAAAACAGAGGATGCCGGACAAAAAAAATTTGTCGTGTGTAGGTTCCTGGACTACAAGATGGTAGATTCAAGGACGGTGATGTCTCAGTAGGGTGAACTGCAGTTAATCATTCATGAAATACTGGATGAGGGTATGAAACTCTGTGAGACGTTTCAGGTTGCCACAATTATTGAAAAGTTACCTCCATCATGGAAGGACTTCAGGAGTTATCTGAAACACAAAAGAAGCAGATGAGCCTTGAAGACCTTGCAGTTCGATTGAGAATCGAAGAGGACAATAGGAAGTCCGAGAAGGCCAGCTACAAGACTATGGAGTCTAAGGCCAATATCGTCGAGGGTGGAAAGGGTAGTAAAAAGAGAAAAACTTCTTGTTTGTTTGGGAAGAATCAGCTTCATTGTTCTTTGGGGAAATATTACAACTGTGGAAAGAGCGGTCATATGGCAAAGGACTGCAGAAACAAGAAGTCTCAGGATAATGGCAAGAACAAGAAAAAGAAAAATGAGGCCCATGTCACTGAAGGTGAGCAGCTGACTGATGAGATCTCAGAGATGGAACTATCAGTAGTGGTAACCGAAGCCAACATAGTTGGGAATCCGAGAGAATGGTGGGTAGACACTGGGGCTACTCGTCATATCTGTGCAGATAGCAGAATATTTTCCTTGTATCAGAAGGTCGATGGTGGCGATCATCTGACAATGGGAAACTCGTCCACCTCTCAAGTGATTGGACAAGTACAGTGGTTCTGAAGATGACATCCAGAAATGAACTTACATTGAAGAATGTACTGCACGTTCCAGATATTCGGAAGAATTTGGTCTCGGGCTCTCTTCTTAGCAAGGCTGGTTTTAAACTTGTATTTGTTTCTGATAAATTTGTAATGACTAAGAATGATATGTATATAGGTAAAGGATACCTCACCGATGGCCTTTTCAAACTCAATGTAATGACTGTCAATCGTGCTATTAATAAAGCTAGTACTTCTGCTTATATTATTGAGTCAAAAAATGTATGGCATGAGAGGTTAGGACATGTTAATTATGATACAATGCGTAAATTAATTAACATGAACCTTAGACCTAAATTTACAATTTCTAGCCAACATAAGTGTGAAGCATGTGTTAAAGCGAAAATGCATAGAACATCATTTCATTCCATAGAACGAAATTCTGAACCCTTGGAACTTGTACACACTGATGTGTGTGATATGAATATTGTGCAAACAAGAGGCGGTAAAAAGTATTCTGTCACTTTTATCGATGATGGCACAAGATTCTGTTATGTGTATTTGTTGAGAAGCAAAAATGAAGCTATTGAGAGTTTTGTAAACTATAAGAACGAAGTTGAAAATCAACTTGGCAAGAAAATCAAAAGAATCAAGAGTCATAGATGTGGTGAATATGTGTCACCATTCGGTGAATATTGTTCAATTCATGGAATTATTCACGAGACCATTGCTCCTTATTCGCCTCAACAAAACGGGATTACTGAGCGTAAAAATCGAACGTTGAAGGGAAATGATGAACGCCATGTTGACAAGTTTTGGGTTGCCCCAGAACTTGTGGGGGGAAGCCTTACTTTCTGCGAACTACATTCTGAACAAGCTTCCTCACAGAAGATTGGACAAGACACCATATGAGTTGTGGAAAGGTCACGTACCTTCCTACAGATACTTAAAAGAGTGGGGGTGTCTTGCCAAAGTAATGGTTCCTAAAACTAAGAAGGTTAGAATATGACCCAAAACTGTTGATTGTATATTCATTGGATATGCTCGCAATAATAGCACGTATCGATTCTTGGTACACAAGTCTGATATTTCTGACATCAATCCGAATATGATAATTGAGTCAAGAAATGCGACATTTTTTGAAGAGACATTTCCTTGTAAGGAAAGACAAAGAACAGAGTCTCTCAAAAGAACTATTGATATTGTCAAAGACAGTGATCAGGTTGACCAAGAGTCAGATCAACATGCAAATGTTGAGACAATCGAACCTAGACGTAGTAAAAGAGCTAGAACGTCTAAGTTATTTGGTCCCGATTTTCTGACATATTTGTTAGAAAATGAGCCTCAAAGCTATAAAGAAGCAATGTCTTCTTCGGAGGCACCTTTGTGGAAAGAGGCTATCAATAATGAGATTGATTCCATCTTACAGAACCATACTTGGGATTTGGTTGATCTTCCTCCAGGTTGTAAACCACTGGGCCACAAATGGATATTCAAACGGAAGATAAAACTGGATGGATCAAGAGATAAGTACAAGGCGAGACTTGTCATAAAAGGTTATAGACAAAAAGAAGGTATTGATTACTTTGACACATATTCACCAGTGACTCGTATCACATCGATAAGGATGCTCATAGCCATATCAGCTACATTATTCAACTAGTCTTAGTTATTGAGCTTTCGTATCTTAATTTTTCCTTGAGTCTAATTAATTTCCCTTATTTTTGCTTGTTGTTTTGAGTCGTCTTTTACTCGTTGATAACTCTTTATTTGAGCTTGAGATGGTGGACCAAATTTCTGATATTGATGCTATAATTACCATAGTAGGGGGTAAGTTTGAGAAATTGAGTGTGGAATATGCAAAGGTGCGTGATTCCCAAGACAAAATATGTGAGACTATGGAGGATTTATCAATAGGTATCGCTAGCCTTTAAGTTAGTAGTATCCAGAGGGAACAACCACCACCACCATCACCACCAGTGCCACCGCCATAAAATGTGCTGCCACCACCAACGTGAGTATGAGGATGAGAATATCTACAAAGATTTCGATGATATTGATGACATGAGTGATAGATATATAGGCCTCGAGATAGGAGGTATGAGCGGAGGCATGGGAGGAAAGATAGACGACTTAATAGAGATCATTGTAGTAAATTTCCTAAATATGAAAATAAGCATGCAAATATATATATATATATATATATAGGATTGAAAGATCTTCTTGGAGGGTCATAACTCCTAAAAGGGTGTATACTTAGATGTAAGGGTACCTTTAGAAGACAACCCTTCATGTCTATAAATAAAGGCATAATAATCTCATTTTATTTATTCCTGAAGATATACATTTTCTTAGAAAGTCTAAGTTCCTTCCAAATTGAGAGAATTCCACCATTTTGTCCTAATTCGAGTTCTTGATTAAGGAGTGCCCCTTGATTAAGAAGTTGCCAAGAATCATGGGAGAACGTTAGCCACGAGATCCGTAGCGCACCGAAGTGGGGCTAATAAGTTCTTAAGGATAGAGTTATTACTCGACTTGGATCTCTGTATTCACAATTCTATCAGGTTTTTCTTGTTTCTCAAGTTCTATATTTATGTTTCATAATTGTGATTTGATTGAGTGATGTATGAAAAATAGATTTACAACACTTTAAACCAACAATCATAAGTATGGAGATAGGTATGAGTATGATGATCGAAGATACCACGGTGTGAGGGATGAAGTAGTTGGAGATTTGGAGATTATTAAGATGCAATTTCCTTCATTCCAAAAAAGAAACATCCTAGAAGCATATCTTAAGTGGGAAAAGAAAATCGAGTTAATCTTCAATTGTCATAATTATTTAGAGACCAAGAAGCTTAGATTGGTACTTATTGAGTTCACAGATTATGCTCTGATTTGGTAGGATCAATTAGTTACTGGCAAGAGAAGTGACAGTGAGAGGCCTATTGAGAATTTTTAAGAATTGAAGGCTCTTATGAGGAATCGATTTATACCTAGCCACTACTATCGAGTGTTGTACCAAAAGTTACAGAATCTTTACCAAGGACCTATGAGTGTCGGGGATTATTACATAAAGATGAAGGTTGCTATGATTAGTGCAAATGTAATGGAGGATAAATAGGCCACTATGGCGAGGTTTTTTTGATGGATTAAATAGGGAAATAACCATATAGTGGAGTTGTACCATTATATAGAGTTGGAGAAGATGTTACATATGGCCATCAAGATCGAGAGGCAGTTAAGAAGGAAATCGACCTCTAGATATTTGTCACAGTCATCATCTTCATGGAAGGGTAAGTGAGATAATGAAGAAAAAAAGGTTATAGATGTGGCTAAACCGAAGTTGAAATATGAAGATGTGGTACCTAGGACTATAGATGTACAATGTTTCAATTGTAATGTAAAGGGTCACATTGCATCACAGTGTCCTAACAAACGAACTTTGATTATTGGTCAAGATGGCGAGTTAGATTCCACATATGGGGAACCAAAAGATAAGATGCCACCTTTGGAGGATGCGAGTGATAGAGGCGTTGTGTATCCACCTAGGGTTGCAACATTAGTGTTTAGGATGATGTTTACTATCCAAGTGGTTAGGGAAGAGAGTAAGGATCAGCGGTTTAATATTTTCACACTCGATGTATTGTGGATGGCAGTGGTTGTTTTGTTATTATTGATAAAGGTACTTGTATGATGTTCTTATGGATTTTAACCCTATGTGGCTCCTTTCTGGGGTCCAGACCTTCAGAAAATGGTTGTTCCACTACCCTTTGTCGACATAGTCATGTTCGGACATTGCTCGGTCTTTGCGCATGATTTGGGTAATGGTCACCTGATTATTTTGATGATTCTATTTTTTGAAAACCTCTGATTTTAGAAAGATTTATTTATGTATAAGTTGGATTTTATATGATGACTACCGTATATTCTGATCTATTATGATTGTATGAGGTCTATAATGTTATTTCCGATTCTGATATTGAATATGTTTGTCTGTAAGAAATCCGCTTTGTCTCTTCTGTTTCTAGTAAAGAATAGGTTTGTCTGTAAGGAATCCATGTTGTATATTTTCTGTTTCTGATAATGAATTTATTTGTTCGTAAGGAATTTACATTTTGATTTCCGTATCTACTAATGAATGAGATCAGCTTATGGTATTTGCATTATGATTTATGTTTATGATTATAAGTGAAATGGACTATGTGGAATTTGTAACGTGATTTTCATATTTGATTTAGAATGTGATTACCTGTAAAGAATGTGTAATATATTTTATGTTTCTGATAATTTGTGTGAATGTCTATAAAGAATATGTATTATGATCCATTTCGAATAATGAATGTCGTTTGACAGTATAGTAATCGTTTGTGTGTTTTCTTTTTCCGTTGTGTTAAGGTTTCTGATCCGTAATATAATTATTGATTGGTGTACAAAATAACTCATATAACAATAGTAATAAAGAATTATTCCAAAAATACATATTGTCGATCATCCTAAGTTATAAAGAACTAAATTACGTAAAGAAATACTCTATTTTTGCTACTTTCATCTCATGTTTACTTGCGGTTTTGACCTTATCGCCCCTCTTGTTAATCTACATATATCTTGTAGAGACATTATTCATGTATTAGATCCATTATGCATTCACTAACTGTTTGCTTTCAACGATCCTCCTTTTCATCAAAGTCATTCACTTAATTTTTGGCATCAAAGGAAAAGCACACACTAAGCTTGTTAATCTACACTAATATTGGTATTGGGTTCAAGGGAGCTGCATTCTTTCACTTTTTCGTTTGATGTATCTTTGAAATTCCAGTAATCTTGCAAACGAGTTCAAAGTGACCATAGTCTTGTTTTTAAAATTAGATGAAAAGTAACTTAATTAATATAAAATATTTAACGACAGGGTTTAAGTTTTCTTTTTTATTTTTTAATTTTTTTTTTCGCTTTTTGAAAAAATAATTATAGGGGCTAAAACTTGGATTTCTGAGAATCCAAGGATTACAGTGTCATTATAGCAATATATAGGCTATATGAAAAGTCCTTTTATTTAATTTTGAACACAAGGGCAAAAAAGAAAATAAAAAATTGATCAAAACTCAAACTAGTCAAAAAAGGACTGAGAGGGGATAAAATTAAAAAAAAAAGACTAAATGTTCTTAAACCTGTATTTATTAGTAATTGGTAGTAAAAAGTTGACTTTTAGTACCTTTTTGGTATGATATCTAGTAGAAAACAATTTTTTTTTTTTTTAATTCTAAAAATTCTTTTCAAAAATTTTGATGTTAAATGAATGCATTTTAAGTAGAGTTTTTGAGGATTAAAAAAACTATTTTGTGTTTACTAGTAAAAGTTCAAATTTAGGCTTTTGGGAGTATAGCTTGAAAAGTTTTTTTAAAATAATAATAAATTATCGATAATATCCTTTGTTGACGGCTGATTTTCGTCTCAGGGAAAAACAGAAATTTTACCCCGCGACAATCCTCCTCCAACAGTGAATTTGTTTGGTTATGGGGAAAACCAAAGACAAATTTAGCGGAAGATGAACTAGCAGATAGGTTAACGCTGGCAATTAACGTGGTTCGGCGGATGTGATCCAGCCTACGTCCACGGGCACAAAATAGGTGGTGTTTTATTAAGAAAACATGTGCTCGGCCAACCGAAATGTGGTCGGTCACGAGCAAACCGAGCAGATTTTTACAATAGGTGTCTCTCTCATGATTTTCCCTCACTTAAAGTAAAGGCAAAACGAAAACTTGAATGAAAACAAAGACATCCTCCCAAAAAAGAAAAGAAAGAAAAAATCCCCTTCATCTTCTCTCCATTCTCCCTTATTTATACTACAATGAGAGTCGGTTCCTATTCCCCATAACTCCTCGATTCACCCACGTAAACTGACTACATTAAATGAACCCTTTTTCCCTAGATTTGCTTTTATTGCAAGCAGCCTGATCGTCTGACATCCATCACTTCTCTTTGACTTTTGCCACTGCCAAGATGCTCTCACCATTAATGACAGTCTGACGAGCTTCTCCGGGCGTTGACACATATTTTGAAGAGTCACAATATTCACTTCTTCTGTAGCCTTCTGTCGGTGAAAGAGAGCTCAGCCAACTTATCCACTTCTCCTACTGACCGGCCTGCAAATCCTGCTACAACCTTCTTGAGCCGATCTCTTCATCCTGACCCGATGACTTTGTATCGAAACCCTACACCACACCTACCACTATCCCGAGGGTCACCTTCATACTTTACAACATACTGCCCCTCATAAATAGGAAATTCCATCCTTGCCCTTTTATTTCTTATGCACTAATCTTCCCTATCAACATCCAGCCCCGAGTTTTTGGTACCAACGAGCTTACGAGTTGGTGCCGAGAACTATAACAAAACTGAGATGTCCTCTCCTGTGCGGTACCCCTGAAAATTTTCATTACTTTCACCACATTCTTACTGAACTTGTGCCACTCCACTTTCTTCATTATCTGCCATTTCCCTTAGCTGATCGTCGAGACTGATCTGGTAGGACACAACCCAAGTCCGAGCTAATAAAACACTCGCTGAGAAGCTAGCTCGGCGGGACGTAACCCAACCCCGAGCTGACAAAACACTTGCTGAGAAGCTGGCTCGGCGGGACGTAACCCAATCCCGAGCTGACAAAACACTTGCTGAGAAGCTGGCTCGGTGGGATGTAACCCAACCCCGAGCTGACAAAATACTTTCTGAGAAGCTGGCTCGGTGGGACGTAACCCAACCCCGAGCTGACAGAACACTTGCTGAGAAGCTGGCTCGATGGGACGTAACCCAACCCTGAGTTGACAGAACACTCGCTGAGAAGCTGGCTCGGTGGGACGTAACCCAACCCCGAGCTGACAGAACACTCGCTGAGAAGCTGGCTCGGTGGGACGTAACCCAACCCCGAGCTGACAGAACACTCGCTGAGAAGCTGGCTCGGTGGGACGTAACCCAACCCCGAGCTGACAAAACACTTGCTGAGAAGCCGAAACTGGCTCGGCGAGACGTAACCCAACCTCGAGCTGACAAAACACTTGCTGAGAAGATGGCTCGATGGGACGTAATCCAACGCCGAGCTGACAAAACACTTGCTGAGAAGCTGGCTCGGCGGGACGTAACCCAACCCCGAGCTGACAAAACACTTGCTGAGAAGCTGGCTCGGCGGGACATAACCCAACCCCGAGCTGACAAAACACTGGCTGAGAAGCTGGCTCGGCGGGACGTAACCCAACCCTGAGCTGACAAAACACTTGTTGAGAAGCCGAAACTGGCTCGGCGGGACATAACCCAACCTCGAGCTGACAAAACACTTGCTGAGAAGCTGGCTCGATAAGACGTAACCCAACGCCGAGCTGACAAAACACTTGCTGAGAAGCTGGCTCGGCGGGACGTAACCCAACCCCGAGCTGACAAAACACTTGCTGAGAAGCTGGCTCGGTGGGACGTAACCCAACCCCGAGCTGACAAAACACTTGCTGAGAAGCTGGCTCGGCGGGACGTAACCCAACCCCGAGCTGACAAAACACTTGCTGAGAAGCTGGCTCGGCGGGACGTAACCCAACCCCGAGTTGATAAAACACTTGCTGAGAAGCTGGCTCGGTGGGATGTAACCCAACCCCGAGTTGTCAAAACACTTGCTGAGAAGCTGACTCGGTGGGACATAACCCAACCCCGAGCTGACAGAACACTTGGGATCTAGGGGAATGATACCTCATCAATTCACATGACCAGACTCGGTGGGAATCACCCCAGACCCGAGCTGGTACAAACACTCAGGATCTGAGGGAATGATACGTCCTCAATCCGTTCAACCAGACTTTGTGGGAATCACCCCAAACCCGAGCTGATGCATATACACATGATCTGAGGGAATGATACCTCCTCAATCCGTTCAACCAGACTCGGTAGGTCCACCCCAAACCCGAGCTGATGCATACACACAGGATCTTGGAGAATGATACCTCATCAATCCGTTTAACCAGACTCGGTGGGAATCACCTCAAACCCGAGTTGATGCATACACACAAGATCTGAGAGAATGATACATCCTCAATCCGTTCAACCAGACTCGGTGGGAATCACCCCAAACCCGAGCTGAATCAACAGGACTTACTACAAATGGAAATGAATCAACCTTTGAAGCCCTACCAAACCGGGTGCGGGCGTCCCCTTGCCAGACTGGCGAAAAAATGAAAACAAAACTTGAATAATAAAACCAAAAAGGGGTGGGGGTGACTTAACACTTGTCCCAAAACAAAACAAAACACTTAAAAAATAAATAAAAATAACAGCGCGGAGTCCTCAGGACAGCGTCCTGTCCGAGGTCTCCAAAACACAATACAACATTCTAACCCAATGGCCTCGACGGAACTAAATCCAGCCCCGAGCCTTAACCACGAAACCTTGGCAGAAAAAATCCATACCCGAGCCGGTGGCACACAGAGGCATCAGCGAAACTAAATCTAGCCCCGAGCCTTAACCACGAAACCTCGGCGGAACAAATCCAATCCCGAGCCGGTGGCTGATGAGTGGTATTTATATCACTATTTCCCACTCATTTAACTTAATATTATGTATAGTTTCTTGAGTTTTGTGAACGTTTTGATGTGTTTTATTGTTATCTTGCAGATAAATAAAGTTTGGACAGCACTGGAGGCAATTTGGGGCAAAACCGGACAAAAATGCGTCAACAGGGATATTTTCGTCTTCTTCGCGTCGCGACGCTGGAACACTGCGCGTCGCGACGCCCAGACTGCGCCGAAGTTGCTAAAATGCGCCGTGGTCAACGGGTCAACAATTTGAAAAGTTTGACTTTGATAAAATGCGCCGTGCCACGTGTCACCATCACATCCCATCTGCTAAAATGCGCCGTGCCACGTGTCATCATCATATGCTGCCGACACTCAGACTTGACACGTGTCGCTTCGTCATCAGCCACATCATCGGTCAACAAGTCAACCATGCCACGTGTCATGCCACATCATCGTCCACGTCAGCAGGTCAACCGAGTCAACTTGCCACGTCAGCCTCAGCCAATCAGAACTTGACACGTGTCGCAATCCTATTGTGCCGACAATTGCAACACGCGCCAGCGCCACGTCATCGCCACGTCAGCGCCACGTCAGCATGACGTCATCAATGACGTCATCACAATAATTGAGAATTAGCCGCCTTGACACGTGTCGCGTGAACAGTCAGCCGCATTGATGACGTGTCGTCTCCTCATCGTGTCACGTCGACAATTCCAGCGCGCGACGCTGAGGTCCTTGGCGTCGCGACGCCCGAACAGTGACAAAAATTTCTATAAATACTGCGCGAATTTCAGAATTTTGTACACACTCCTCTCTCTCTTGATTTCTCTCTCTAGAATTTTTAGTTTTTTTTATTTTTAGTTTGTAATTTATTTTAATTACTTTTTGTAATAATAGTAATTTAATTTTTACTTTTTACTTTTTACAGTTTTTACTATTCACCATGTTGAAGTAACTTTTTCAGATAGGGTGAAAGGTAATTCTTTTACTGTTACTATTTAGATTAATCTCCCTTAAAAATAATATATTAACTATTTAAAATATTGACTTAATAAGGGATACCGCTATATTGGTCGGTTGGTAATGTAATTTTAATCTGGTTTAAACCTGACTAATCACGGATACCGCCAGACTGGTCGGTTGGTAAATTTATTTTTGGTTCCGCCTTAATGGCTGGTTGGACTTAATTTGACTTAATCAGGATACCGCCAGACTGGTCGGTTGGTAATATTATCACAAGTTTATATATTATTTTATGGGAGATATCTAAATTAGTAGTAGTAAAAGTAATTCATTTTACCTTAGCATTTTATTTTATTGTAATTTACTTTTCAGCATTTTTACTTTATGTCTTTTAATTTTATGTATTTACTAGTCCTAATTATGTGTTAGTTAATTAGGGGTTGTGATGACTTTTAATATCACCGGTTTATAAGGGATTATTTTATAGTTGGGTAATTTAAAGGTTTATTTATTAAGTCTTAAGCTTAATGCTTCTTGTTGTCTGATCACCAATAAGATTGATATGGTAAATCTAAAATGAACTAGACATAGGGATTTTAGATTTCAGCCTTAGACTTAATAGCCCACGATCTTCCTTGAGGATATATAACCCTTTAATAGATTTCCTTACATGATAGGAATATACCTGTCGGGCGGGGGTAGCCATAATTGGAACTTAACCTTAATGAATCCAGATAATTTGGTTGACATAGACATATGGTTCAATTGGGTTAAACTGGGTATTTGTGTCTGACCATCGACAGAGGCTTACACATAATTTAGTGTTCCAGGTTAATAAATCAATATATTACCAACTATAAAATAATCACTTCATCTTTTAAATAATATTAAAAGAAATCACAACCTTAAATCTTTGTGTCTTTTGTTATTTTCCTTAGTATTTTCTTTTATCTTTTTATTTATTTATTTTGTAAAATCTTCAATCAACCAAATCAATCAAGCAATCATTTCATTCTCCCTTTTAATTAGATATTTGTAAATAAATAGATTCAATAATTAATAACAACAGTAGGAATTAAGTCCTCGTGGGATCGATATTTTTATACTACTTGAACGATACGTGCGCTTGCGTTATACGTGTGTGTTTACGCCGGTCAAGTTTTTGGCGCCGTTGCCGGGGACTTATATTTCTTGAGTTGTTAATTTTGAAGCTATCTAATTTACTTGTATCTAATTTTCTTTATTTTTATCTGTAATTTTATTTTCTTTCTTTTGATTTCAGGTGACTTAAAAATGGAACATTACTGGGAGATTGAAAGATTACGTGCTTTACAAGAAGATACACCCCAAATCTGGGAGCAACAGTCCGGTTTTCTGAGGCCTGTTGTCCAGCCCAATGATTATCACTGGATGCCAGAACCAAACAATACTACATTTGCTCAACAGAACTCAAAGTGGAGATGTGACATATGTAATGGTGACCACCCAAGCGATTATTGCGAATACAACTACCATCCAGGGTGGCAGAACTATCAAGATCCTTCATGGTACGAAGAACCATCACATTTCACAGAACCACATTTTTCATCTTATCCACCATCTTCATTCGATCCTTATCAACAACCAGAACCATCAGAGGAAGATCAATTGATTCACATGTTCAAAGAACAAATAGCTCAATTTGACGCACAAGTTCAGAGTAACACAGAATCCATACAGAGAATGACAGATCAGATCAGACAATTAACAGAAAACCAGAACTACATACCTCAAGAACCATTTTCAGACGACACTGATGAAGCCTTCGAATACCAATCATTTCACAATGACACTTCATCAGAGGAGGAGGCTGAACAGTATCAACAACCAGATGTATCAGTTCAGGAACTTGAACCGGCAAAGTCTCGATTTGATTTCTATTATTCAGATTCTGATGAGGATGAAACTGAGCTATTTGTACCAACTGCATCAAAAATTGAGGATGGAATTCTGTATCCTCAAAACGAAGATCTTGGAGATTCCATTTCACAAATGTTTGAAGAAGATCAACTTGAGCCAATCAATTCACCCGAATCAGAGGATGAAGACCTAATGTCTGACTCATCTTTTCATCCTCAGGTGGAGCAAGAAACAGAGCAAATGGAGGAGCAACTGTCAGAACTTAATAAAAATCCAGAGCATTCAGGAAAAACATCGCTGTTTTGGGGAGTACAAATCAAAGATATCACCCAGAAGCTTGACAGAATGGAACTTCCATTCCAAGTCAAACACCATACAAGACCTCCTGATTTTCTTTCTTTCTTTGCAGGAATCACTGGAGCAACAAAAGTTAAAAAGGTGGCACGAGCACTGAAAAAGACAAAACTCTTTTTGCCACTTTACCGTTGGAAGAGACCCTTCAAAAGCAACGCTCACGGGAATGTCTTTAATCGGACATCCAAAACGACATTGAAACCTCCTTAACAGATAGATTTCAGTCACGTCTGGCTGAAGACGAAAAATTTAGCGCTAACAGGGAGGCAACCTATGCAATTTTGTTGTAATTTATTTTGTGTGAACTTTTTAATTTTGTGTGTTAGTTTTGCAGGAAAAATTAAAAACGGAATTTTTCAGGACAAAGCAAGCCAGTGCAAGCGGGATTTTCAAAATAAACATTTGACAAAATCACGAAGATACAAAGTCAATCCAGAAGAGACGGCTGAGTAAGGAGTCACCTCTTGAGAGGCATCCCTATGGATTTATCAGTCACACGACATGATTTTGCAAAAAAAAAAAAAAAAAAATTCAACGTCGCGACGCTGACTCAAAAACAGAACATAAGCAGAGGTATTGGCAGCATCTCCTTTCACTCTTCATCTTCTTCATCCTCAACCACCGAGCCTTTGATTGAGTACCACCACTGCCAGCCACTCATTCGGCCAAGTCACAATCCGAGCAACACAACACCACAAGCTTCGCCGAACCCGCCACTGCCAAGCCTTCATCGCCCAAACCGCAACCATTCGCCGAGCCCACCAAAACCGAACCAGCCAACACAAACCAAGATCCACCCCTTGCCGTGAACAAAAACCAGCAGCCACCACGCACAGAACTCATCTCCCTCACAGATCTCACCATTTTCTCTCAACTCACAAGCACCATCACCAAGATCCAACCAAAACCGAGCCTCACCACCAAGAACCGCCGAGCCAAACCTCACCCTTTGCCGAGCCGTGATCCACCATGCCGAACCACCATGAGTCTTAACCATCATTGCCAAAAACCAAGCCAAACCATCATCCCCACCGTGAGCCCTACCACCACCAACCAAACCGCGAGCCCACTGCCAAGATCCATCAAGAACGAAGCCGAATCAACCCACCAACAGCCGCAACCACCACCGTGATCCACTGCCAAAACAGACCAAAGCTGAGATACCCACCACCGTAAATCACCAAGACAGCATCAGACCCACGACCAAAATCTTCCATCATCAGATGCGGTTCGTCAAGCATCATTTCCGGTCATAATGGATAATTTGTGTGGTCAATTTTGACAAAAATTGGATGTTACTAGATTTGAAATTTTGGCAGTGAATGGGGATAATCGAGAATTGAAAGAGTTTGTGGTTGATTAATTTTGTTGAAATTGGAGGGTTGTGAATTTAAAAGTTTGGCAGTGAGTAATTGGTAGATTTCTGATTTGAGGATTGATTTGTAGAATTGGGGGCGAAGTTTGACATTGTTATGATTTTTGAAGTGTTAGTTTTAAGGTGAATTTGAGGAAATTTTGAGTTTTTAGAGGAGATTCTGTCGAAATTTTCACTAAAAAAAAAAAAATGGTCAATTATCGATCGTGGTAAGAACCGTAATTTGGGCATAAATCTTAAAAGGTAATTTTTCCTGTAAAATTTCAACTAATCAGGTATGATTTTCTACACTCTTCTTCTACTTTTTAAGACATTGGGGACAATGTCTCATTTAGGTTTGGGGGTGAGGTATAGTTAATAGTACTTGTTTGTATTGTTCGAAAAAATACAAAAAAATTGAAAAATTTTCAAAAATTACAAAAATATTTTGCATTTTTTTTGTTTTTTTATTTTGACTAAAAATGTGAAATTGGTAAAAGATAGCCGAGTAAGGAATTTCTACTCTTGAGACGTATCTCAAACCTATTTCGAAATAAGTTAATTTTTGTTTATTTCATTTTGAATTATTTAATTTGTGAATTCTCCATAAAACTGACTAAAATGAATCTTCATATGTTCAGTTGACAGGTATTATGAACTTACATGGAAACATACGGACATGAGCTAAAATTGAAAAGTTTGTAATATTCCGTGCTATATTTTAATTGGATGAAGCATCTCTAAATAATGATGGAGTAAAAAAAAAAAAAAAAAAAAAAAAAAAAACGTCCGAGATCCGAGTTATTAAGTCTGTAAGGGTATTTTAATACCTAGTGCCCTAAAACCAACTGGTTTGGGAGTCATTGGCCCAAAGCTCGCTACATGGATCAAAGATGCTGCAAAAATATATATATCTGAAGTCTGAGTAATTAAGTTCGTAGGGGTGTCTCAACACCTGGTGCCCTAAAGCCAACTGGTTTGGGAGCCACCGACCCAACACTCGCTACATAGACGGAAGGTATTGTATAAAAATAAAAAATAGAGAAAAATCAAAGAAAAAATCAGAAAAATCAGAAAAATTATTCCATTCCTACAAAAAGGTGTGAAATCTGATAGAACTTTAGGACAAAAATATTACTCTCTTATCAACTGCACTTATGACTGTTGTGGGCAAAAATGAGTTAATTAATATTCTGTTGGCTGTATATATGGAGAATGGTAAAAATAATCGGAGAATTTACTTATTCGGTAATTTAGAAAGAAACAAAACAACTAGTAACTTGGAGTAGAATTTTCACCTGATTAGTCACTAACTTCTTTATTCTCTTTTCGCTTGTCTTTTTGCTTTTGTGTGCATTAGTTTTAATACCTTTTTACTTTTGTTAAAATGTTTGTGGGTATCATTGTTGTAAACCCTCACGAGACTACAACTCGTCCACTAGGGACACCTAGGGGTTTAAAGGCTTGTTGCATATGCTAAATGCAACCGTGATCCCTACGAAAGTGGCTTAGTTTAATTTTGTTATGTTATTTTATTTTGTATTTTGCTCGAGGACTAGCAAAATGTTAGGTTTGGGGGTGTGATGAGTGGTATTTATATCACTATTTCCCACTCATTTAACTTAATATTATGTATAGTTTCTTGAGTTTTGTGAACGTTTTGATGTGTTTTATTGTTATCTTGCAGATAAATAAAGTTTGGACAGCACTGGAGGCAATTTGGGGCAAAACCGGACAAAAATGCGTTAACAGGAATATTTTCGTCTTCTTCGCGTCGCGACGCTGGAACACTGCGCGCCGCGACGCCCAGACTGCGCCGAAGTTGCTAAAATGCGCCGTGGTCAACGGGTCAACAATTTGAAAAGTTTGACTTTGCTAAAATGCGTCGTGCCACGTGTCACCATCACATCCCATCTGCTAAAATGCGCCGTGCCACGTGTCATCATCATATGCTGCCGACACTCAGACTTGACACGTGTCGCTTCGTCATCAGCCACATCATCGATCAACAAGTCAACCATGCCACGTGTCATGCCACATCATCGTCCACGTCAGCAGGTCAACCGAGTCAACTTGCCACGTCAGCCTCAGCCAATCAGAACTTGACACGTGTCGCAATCCTATTGTGCCGACAATTGCAACACGCGCCAGCGCCACGTCATCGCCACGTCAGCGCCACGTCAGCATGATGTCATCAATGACGTCATCACAATAATTGAGAATTAGCCGCCTTGACACGTGTCGCGTGAACAGTCAGCCGCATTGATGACGTGTCGTCTCCTCGTCGTGCCACGTCGACAATTCCAGCGTCGCGACGCTGAGGTCCTTGGCGTCGCGATGCCCGAACAGTGACAAAAATTTCTATAAATACTGCGCGAATTTCAGAATTTTGTACACACTCCTCTCTCTCTTGATTTCTCTCTCTAGAGAGAGTTTCTCTCTCTAGAATTTTTAGTTTTTTTTATTTTTAGTTTGTAATTTATTTTAATTACTTTTTGTAATAATAGTAATTTAATTTTTACTTTTTACTTTTTACAGTTTTTACTATTCACCATGTTGAAGTAACTTTTTCAGCTAGGGTAAAATGTAATTCTTTTACTGTTACTATTTAGATTAATCTCCCTTAAAAATAATATATTAACTATTTAAAATATTGACTTAATAAGGGATACCGCTATATTGGTCGGTTGGTAATGTAATTTTAATCTGGTTTAAACCTGACTAATCACGGATACCGCCAGACTGGTCGGTTGGTAAATTTATTTTTGGTTCCGCCTTAATGGCTGGTTGGACTTAATTTGACTTAATCAGGATACCGCCAGACTGGTCGGTTGGTAATATTATCACAAGTTTATATATTATTTTATGGGAGATATCTAAATTAGTAGTAGTAAAAGTAATTCATTTTACCTTAGCATTTTATTTTATTGTAATTTACTTTTCAGCATTTTTACTTTATGTCTTTTAATTTTATGTATTTACTAGTCCTAATTATGTGTTAGTTAATTAGGGGTTGTGATGACTTTTAATATCACCGGTTTATAAGGGATTATTTTATAGTTGGGTAATTTAAAGGTTTATTTATTAAGTCTTAAGCTTAATGCTTCTTGTTGTCTGATCACCAATAAGATTGATATGGTAAATCTAAAATGAACTAGACATAGGGATTTTAGATTTCAGCCTTAGACTTAATAGCCCACGATCTTCCTTGAGGATAGATAACCCTTTAATAGATTTCCTTACATGATAGGAATATACCTGTCGGGCGGGGGTAGCCATAATTGGAACTTAACCTTAATGAATCCAGATAATTTGGTTGACATAGACATATGGTTCAATTGGGTTAAACTGGGTATTTGTGTCTGACCATCGACAGAGGCTTACACATAATTTAGTGTTCCAGGTTAATAAATCAATATATTACCAACTATAAAAATCACTTCATCTTTTAAATAATATTAAAAGAAATCACAACCTTAAATCTTTGTGTCTTTTGTTATTTTCCTTAGTATTTTCTTTTATCTTTTTATTTATTTATTTTGTAAAATCTTCAATCAACCAAATCAATCAAGCAATCAATTCCATTCTCCCTTTTAATTAGATATTTGTAAATAAATAGATTCAATAATTAATAACAACAGTAGGAATTAAGTCCTCGTGGGATCGATATTTTTATACTACTTGAACGATACGTGCGCTTGCGTTATACGTGTGTGTTTACGCCGGTCAGTGGCACAACAGAGGCCTCGGCGGAACTAAATCCAGCCCCGAGCCTTAACCACGAAACCTCGGTGGAACAAATCCAGCCTTGAGCCGGTGGCACACAGAGACCTTGGCGGAACTAAATCCAGCCCCGAGCCGGTGGCACACAGAGGCCTCGGCGGAACTAAATCCAGCCCCGAGCCTTAACCACGAAACCTCAGCGGAACAAATCCAGCCCCGAGTCGGTGGCACACAGAGGCCTCGGCGGAACTAAATCCAGCCCCGGGCCTTAACCACGAAACCTCGGCGGAACAAATCCAGCCCCGAGCTGGTGGCACACAAAGGCCTCGGCGGAACTAAATCCAGCCCCGAGCCTTAACACAAATGCGAGTAGTGGGGTAGTTACGTTCCGGCCTCGGGAGATTGATCCTACCACGGGGGGTGCACGCGCTCCCTCACATACTTCATTTCTTGTAGTATTTTTCCACTTAGAGTGACAAGAACCAGACCAGCGCATTCAACCCGGGGATTGGATAATAACACCAGGGCTCGGCGTGCCGCAAGTTTTATGCTCGTTCCGACTTCAGATCGCTACCTTCTCATCGAGCATAACCAAGCAAATATTGAAAAGAACTCTCATATTTAATTAATAAACGAGCAGTGTGCAAGTTTAAAAAAGAAAAAAGAGAATTTTATTCATATTTCAATGGACATACTGCCCTTCTCACAACTCTTTGCGGGACATTTCAAGAGAGACTCTTTTTCTTCTTTTTACAAATGATTTTTATCTCCTCGGGACTTCCTCTGCTTCTTTTGATTCTGCTTCGTACTTCCTCCTTGCGGCCTATCCGCATCTTCCGACCCGAGCTCCGGATACTCCTTATGCATACACTAAGCTTTCTTGGACTTTTGCACTCTGGCTACTACATCAGGCGGCCTCTTGAGATTCTCCAATTTAATCTCGATCTCAAGATTCCGGGCTGGATCCCAGGGACTGTTTAACCGGGCGTTCCATCGACGCTCCTTGAAAAATGCATTTTCCCGGTTCCTGGCCCGTTGAGAGCATCCCTGGATGTTTTTGGGCGAGGTCCTCAGTAGCTGCTTCAGGTGGCTTCCCAGAAAGACTTCCTGCCTTTCTTCCTGTAACGGGAAGACGACAATACCAATTTACCCATCGCCCTCAGCTAGCCACCTCTCTTATCAGTCCTCCAGCACAAGTAACTTGCGAAACTGGAGACTGACGGAAGAGAAAGTAAAGTTCCTTCCTACTGAAGCCCCTGGCCAGCTGTTTCCAATGAATGAAATCTACCCCCGCCGTTACATTTAATTCCGCAATTCACCTCCGACGGGCATTCGTTGGCCTTTTCCATTACATTTCATTTCACAATTCACCAAAAGAAGATCCGCTCATGTGTGAACCCTTTCTTTCCCCAATTCCATCCAGCTTCTCCCCACTCCTTTCCCTTTCCACATACTCTGCTGCTGAGTTGCCTGCAACACCTACAGCTGTCATCCCCCACCATCGTCCTACAACGCAGACTGTTTTTTGCCCAGATCCCCACAACGGCGCCAACTGTTGACGGGTGATTTTCGTCTCAGGGCAAAACGAGAATTTTGCCCCTCGACAATCCTCCTCCAACAGTGAATTTGTTTGGTTATGGGGAAAACCAAAGATAAATTTAGCGGAAGATGAGATAGCAGATAGGTTAACGCTGGCAATTAACGTGGTTCGGAGGATGTGATCCAGTCTACGTCCACGGGCACAAAATAAGTGGTGTTTTATTAAGAAAACATGTACTCGGCCAACCAAAATGTGGTCGGTCACGAGCAAACCGAGCAGATTGTTCTTTACAATAGGTGTCTCTCTCATGATTTTCCCTCACTTAAAGTAAAGGCAAAACGAAAACTTGAATGAAAACAAAGACATCCTCCCAAAAAAGAAAATAAAGAAAAAATCCCCTTCATCTTCTCTCCACTCTCCCTTATTTATACTACAATGAGAGTCGGTTCCTATTCCCCATAACTCCTGGATTCACCCACGTAAACTGACTACATTAAATGAACCCCTTTTCCCTAGATTTGTTTTATTGTAAGCAGCCTGATCGTCTGACATCCATTAATTCTCTTTGACTTTTGCCACTGCCAGCATGCTCTCACCATTAATGATAGTCTGACGAGCTTCTCCGGACATTGACACGTATTTTGAAGAGTCACGATATTCACTTCTTCTTTAGCCTTCTGTCGGTGAAAGAGAGCTAGGTCAACTTATCCAATTCTCCTACTGACCGGCCTGCAAATCCAGCTACAACCTTCTTGAGCCGATCTCTTCATCCCTATGACTTTATACCGAAACCCTACACCGCACCTACCACCATCCCGAGGTCACCTTCATACTTTACAACATACTGCCCCTCATAAACAGGAAATTCCATCCTTGCCCTTTTATTCCTTATGCACTAATTTTCCCTATCTACACCCTTATTTAATTTAACAATATTATTTAATTTTTTAATAATACATCTTAAAAAAAAAATTATCCAATAAAGTAATTTTATATTTTTTAAAAAAATTCTCATGCACAACTAAACACCTAATTTTTTTGGGTCAAAAACTCTATTTCTAAAAGCTTTACTAATAGAAGTTCTATTTGAAAAGTTATACCAAACGGACCCTTATTAATTCACTAAAAATATAAAATATTTTTATATTATGTATGGATGGTTTTCAACATCACCTTTGCTCAAAACTCATAGAAAATAAAAAAAAAAATAATAATAATTTTTTTTAGTTCAGTCTAGTGACAACAAAATTTCCTCCTCATCTCAGTGAGCATAATTCCAACAATAAATTTTATATTTTCATCAAAAAGATTTTACCAACTGAACTATTTAGGTTCAATAAATAAAAATGAAATTTTTGTTTGTACTTCGAACAAGAAAAAAATCTTTTGGATTTACGTACGGATACAGAAAGTGAACAAGAGAGATATTTGTTTTTATTTATTATCAAAATTATGAAACAAAATTTTATGTGAAAATGATCTTGATCATTTACTGGATTTTTGAGTTAGTGTGAAGTTTCATCTCAACAGTTTATGATATTTGTAATATCGATCGCCTAATGGATAATAAATTAACTAAAATTTATATAAGATTTCTTGATTATAAAAAGTTGTATTGCCCAGAGTTTGATGTCAATTTTCCCCAAAATTCCGATCATGAACAACTAAAAAATCATAGATTTTATTTATCTCTTTATTTCCTAACCAAGAAGAAGAAGCTATAAATGAACCCACAAAAGTTGTGTACCTTTATTTCATTTAAATTACAAGCCAACATACATAAAAAGAAAGCTTCAAAGTTGAAAAGTCTAGTAACATTTTCTTACAAAGTAGCCAAATTTATCTACAAGGCTATCCAAGAAATGACAGTACTTGTACCTCCATCTTCTGTTGATAAGTAAAGAGCCTATGAAACCCCAAAATCCTACCACAAATCCCATTGCCATGCTTGCATACAATAACCAGTCCACTTCATCTTCATCTTCATCTTCATCTTCATCTTCATTTCCATTTTCATTTTGATCTTGAGGTACTGAAGAACTCTTAATACAATTAGGAAGTGGAGCTCCACAGAGATCATTGCCAGCAAAACAAGATGTATCCAAACTTTGTAATTGAGTGCTTAAAGGAATTTTCCCTGTCAAGTTATTGTTGGATAGGTTCAAGTGATTCAAAAATGACAAACTTGACATACTTTGAGGGATTTTATCAGAAAGTTGATTCCCTGAGAAATCGAGAGATTCAATTGATCGCATTATACCAATATTCTCAGGAATATTTCCGGTAAAAAAATTGTGGGAAAAATTCAATGATTGCAATCCTATAAGACTTGTCACTTCTACAGGTATTTCTCCTGAGAAATTATTTTTGGAAACATCCATGCTTCTTACCAAATTAAGAATGGAGCTATAGTCAGTCATAAACCCTTTCATCACAAGTGAACCATCCTCAACAATTTCGTCATCTCCTCTGATAATATACATTATAAAATTGTACTGACTAGATGAATCCGTTGATGCCATATTAGCGAAGTTGTTGATGCATCTCGGTATAGTCCCTGAGAGATTGTTGTTTGCAATATCCAAAATTTGTAGCAAACTTAGACGACAAAATTGGATGGGGAAACCGCCGTGAAACTTGTTTGATCGAAGATTGAGAATCTGCAACATTGAAAATCTTTCTCCCATCCATGTTGGAATATTGCCGACCAACTCATTCTCACCCAAATCAAGTACTCGTAAATTTGAGCAATTTTGAAATGACATTGGTATTATTCCAGACAATGAATTGCTGCGAAGGTTCAATGACTTAAGAGAACTTAAACTTCCAATAGACATCGGAAGGCTCCCGGTGAAGTTATTGTGGCCTAAATTCAGCATTCTCAAGGAAGGCCAATTCATCCAACAATCAGGTATATTTCCGGAAAAATGATTTTTTGAGAGTTTAAGATATCCAATATTCTTTGACATATTCTTTCCTTGACATATGAAATGGAAAATGGATCCCGATAAAGCATTATTGGAAAGATCAATTATCACGACCAGTCTTTGATGATAAAGCATTATTGGATTGTCAAAATCTGGAATCTCACCATAGATTTGGTTGCTAGAGAGATTCAAATAATCATACTGGTAAATGTAATTCCAAAACCGAATAGGAATGGTATCTGAGATCCCTGTGTTGGATATATCCAATTCAAACAATTGGCTTTGTGATTGAAGCCACAACGGAAATTTTGGCCCTAAATGACATGACCTCAATCGCAGTGATGTGAGTTGAAAAGGAGGAACCCAATTAGGATTAACTTTGAACATTAGCGAGTTTCCACTTGCATGAAACAAAAACAATTTTGTTAAATTCATGAAGTGAATTTCAGAAATTGTTCCCTTTAGCCTGTTGTTGGACAAATCCAGATATTTCAAATGGGAGAGTTTCCCCAGAGACAACGGAATATAATCGTTTAGTGTGTTATTTGAAAGGTCAAGATGTGTCAAAGATGAAAGTTCTCCTAAAGCTGGTGGAAGAGGACCCGAAAGAAAGTTGTTTGATAGGTCAAGATATGTCAAAGATGAAAGTTCTCCTAAAGCTGGTGGAAGGGGACTCGAAAGAGAGTTGTCTGATAGCTCAAGATCCTGCAGACTTTTGAATTGCCCGAGTTGATCGGTAAAGTGACCAGAAATTTGAGAACTGCTCAACCACAATGACTCCAGTTGATATGCAACACATGTCGAGAAAATATCTAAGATTTCCGATATAGCTTGACTCAATTTGACGTCCGATATATGGATTGATGTCAACTTACAGAGTCTTGCAAATGATGTTGGAATTTTCCCTCCAAGTTCTGCATTCCCAGAAAGGTCGAGTGTTTTGATAGAATTTGTCAAGTTTTCTAGACCAATGGATGAAATTGTACCTTGCATTCTATTCTCCATAAGAGATAGGTACTCAAGATCATTAAGTTTATACAACCAGTCGGGTATCGTAGAATTGAACTTATTAAAAGATAAATCAAGATATCTAAGAGACGTCAAGTTTCCTACACCACTGGGGATTTGACCTTGAAATCGATTATCAGAGAGATCAAGGGTGTTTATGGAGGAAAAATTTGGAGAGGATAATAGAGGAAAGCGAGAGAGTTCGCATAATGACAACTCTAATACTTTTAGAGAAGAAAGTGAGTGAATTATCATTAACGAATCAGAGGCTTTACTGAGATTCACCCAACTTATATGGAGATTCTCTAGCAACGAAAGACCAGATAGCCATGAAATACTGTCAACGTGTAAATAAACCCCACTGAGATCAATAGATTGCAGATTTGAGAGATTACCGAGTTGGTGAGGAATCTTTCCTGCAAATCCAGCTTGAGAGAGATTGAGGTATTTTAGGTTCTCAAGAGAACTAAGATATTTGGGAATCTGATTTCCCTGAAAATCATTACCACTCAAGTCCAAGTGAGTCAAATGCTTTAAATCAAGCAAAGAGGGATTTATCTTACCAACCAGCTGTGACCTCTCATAAGCTTCAAATGAGTCATAAGCTGGATTGAAAGGATTTGCAAGGTTGAGCTGAAGGACATGGCCAGTGAAGTTGTTACAAATAACACCACTCCATTTACAACAATCTCCATCAGCAATCCAAGAGGCAAGACGATTCGAAGGATCTTTGAAATCTTGCTTCTGCTTTAAAAGAGCTTGTCTCTCACTTTCTAGGCAACCAATGATAGAGGTGCCACTGCAGAAGCTAGTAATGTTGATCATGGTAGCTATAGCATATAACTCAAGAAAAACAAGGCCAACAAAAATACCCATGTTTGCTTTCATTGCAGTCAATGGAATTTACAATTAGAAAAAGGAAATGTGCATGAAAATGTTATCATATTGCTTGCTATTTATAATGTCTTCTGTATATCAATTTGACAATGTATTTACAAAAGATAATAGTCTCTTTAAAATTTTAATCAATAAAAAAGATAAAGACATTAACAATACGATAACTCAAAGGAAAAAAAAAAAAAAAAAAGAACTTGGAAACATAAAAGTATGATAAAAAATAATTTTTACTTTATGCAATCGAAAAGGCAAAACAGTGAAAACTCCACTATTTGAAAAAAATAATAATGAGGAAATCTATTACCGTTATAAGATATAAAATTCTTATTAGCAGAAAAGTGATATATATATATATATATATATATATATATATATATATATATATATATGTATTTGTTAATAAGTGAAATATGTTAAATGCAACCACGATTAGCAAGACCATCATCTGCATTATTATCATAAACAACATCAAACTTGACATTTTCAAACTTATATATAAATATATATATATATATATATATATATATAGGAAACAATCTATAAGTGTATTATGGAATGCATTTTTACAGTATAATTCATAAACTAATTCATTATTAAGACTGTAAATATGTATCGTAATTGGTATTTTGTATTATTTTAATTATTAACACTCAGCTATATCCGCAATTAGTCCTAAGTCAACGTAATTGTGTCCAAATCGCCATTGTCACACTCACCCAATTCAACTTCTGGAGTCCAATTTGGAAAAGGAGATGTGCCCTTGTTTTATACGTCAATGTTTGAAGAAATTTCACACATTGCAATAAATTTCTTTGTAGAAATTTTAGAACTTTGATTTCTTTCCCTGTTTAGTGGGTTATTTGGAAAGCAAATTGTGATAACCATTATTTATTGTATTTAGTCATTATCCATTATTTCCTTCACATCACCACCCACCATCTTTCATGTCAACTTTCCATAATGCAGTCTTTAACTACCCCATTAAAATTTGTATAACCTATTTGACTCATTCTATATAAACAAACTCTAATTTTTCTCCAAAAAAAAAAAAAAAAAAAAAAACTCTAATTGCTTTGTGTGATGGATTGAGGAATTATAGAAGAGATTAAGCAGAGAATTCAAGGGTGGAGAGAGATCTTTGAAGGCAAAAATCAGTGAGTAATTTCAGAGAGAAGCAGAACCGTAGAGAGAGAAAGTACAGAAGAGAGAGAAAGAGTGGGCAAGAGAGAGAAATAGAGATTTCGTCATCGTCCGATCATCTTTTCCAGCGAGTGACCACTCCAGGAGAATCCCTTCGCCGAGACGAAGCCAACGCCACCGATCCGATCACCTGAAGCCACTGCACGCGCCCTCACGCACTCCCACGAGCCGCCTAGCTGCCGCTCCAAGCGCTCCCACGCGCGGCCGTGCGTGACCGACACCTCCCAGACCAGAATCTTCACATCGTCGAGATACGCATGTTAGACACCTCGTTTGCCCAATTCGGACTTTCGATTGTCGTGAAACGAGTCTAAAACGAGAGTTATCGGTGTTCGATCGTTCGTCGGTGACCGTCGAGTATCAGCCATTTTTGCCACTGCTGTTGTGATCCTAGTTCTGAAATTCTGAATTCATTGGAGCTCGGTACGCTATACTCTACAGTTTTAGAGGTGTATTTGTAAGATTTTGAAAGTTTTGGACTTATTCGTATTTTGGCATGTTTAGGGACTCAAATGAGTAAATTCTGATTTTTAGTGAGTAATATGAGATAATTGGAAGTTTTACGACTAAATTGATAATATTGGAGAGTACTAGGGTTAAATTGTAAATTTAGAAAATTTAGGGATAAATTCATAATTTTGTTAAAATATAGGGACCTGATCGTAATTTTACACTTTTTTCAGATTTTAGCGAGGACTTATAGATATAGAGAGTTTTGTGTGGATTGAGATAAGTACAAAGCATGATGATTCTCTTAACATAAAAGTTTGTTAATTGATGTTTGATATGTGAGTTACGTAATATAATATAGATAAATATTTATATATAAATGTTGGACAATTGATCGAAAATTGATAGCATGAGAACATAAATTGTGACTACTAAATTGAGATATAAATTGTATATTTGTAATATGAAATGAAGTAATGAGTACTATGTGATTTTTTAGATGAGTTGATGGATAAAATGCGATGAGATGTGTAGTATTGGATGCTGTGTGAGATTGTTGTTATGCTACCGGATTTAGTATGATAATGACCAGATATGCGAGATTTATGCGAGATTAGCAGAGGCGAGTGGTTAAATCCCTGACCGGCGTAATCACACGTGTATAACGCAAACGTACGTATCGTTCAAGTAGTATAAAAATATCGATCCCACGAGGACTTAATTCCTATTATTGTTATTAATTATTGATACTATTTATTTACAGGTATCTAATTATAGGGAGAAGAGAATGATTGCTTTTGGTTGATTGAATGTGGATTTTATAAATAAAATACTAAAAGACACAAAAGAAAATACTAAGAAAAATAACAAAACACTCAAAGATCTAGGGTTGTGACTCCATACAATATTATTATAAAGATGAATTGATTCTCTTATATATGTGTAATAATTCAGTTTGCTAACCTGGAACACGAAAATATGCAAAAGCCTCTGTCGATGGTTAACGCAAATACCCAGTATAACCCAATTGAATCATATGTCTATGTCAACCAAATTACCTAGATTCATTAAGACCAAGTTCCAATTTTGGCTACCCCGCCCGACAGCTATATGTCTATCCTGTAAGGAAATTTATTAAAGGGTTATCTATCCTCAAGGAAGATCGTGGGCTATTGAATCTAAGGCTGAAACCTAAAATCCCTATGTCTAGATCATTTTAGATTTACCACATCAATCCTATTGGTGATCAGGCAACGAGAAACATTAAGCTTAAGACTCAATAAACAAACTAAAGAATTACCCATAAAAAGAAAATCAATTATTAAGTGTGTATATTGTGTTTCATCACTTCTCTAGAATAAAATTAAAATGCTGGGGTTGTGGATCCACTTTTACTATTTCTAATTTAGAAATCTCCCTTATTATAATATAGAATTTATTCGTGATATTACCAACCAGCCATATAGGCGGTATTCCTCATTAAGTCAGATTTTAATTAAGTCCAACCATTCATAAAGGCGGTAATAGTATTTGAACATAAACCAGCCATATAGGCGGTAATTATCTATCACCTAATGACCAGCTATATAGGCGGTGTCACATTATGCTAAATAAATAAAACCAGCCATTAAGGCGGTAATTCCTTTTAATTTGAATTATAATTTCTAAATTATAATTAAGGGAGATTAATCTAAACTAAAATAATAAAAACTTCGCCCTTCCCCAGCGGAAAATCTAACTACTGAGCATAAAAGAAAATAAATGAAGCAAAAAAATAAACTACTACTATTACTGAAAATAAAAATACATAAATTAAATTACTAAAAATAAACACACAAGATGCAATCCTTAAATTCCTTACAAATGAAATGGCTTGGAATTTATAGGAAAATCTAAAGGCTTCCACCAATTTCTCCACCGATTGCTCTACCAAACATGACACCAAACATGGCATCAAACATGGCACCAAACATGAAACCAAACAAGGCATCAAACATGGCACCAAACATGCAAGCATGTTTGGTGGAAGTTTGACAATTTTTTTTTTATTTTATTAATTTTATTTTGTACTTTGAAAATGACTATAGTAGTTACACAAGATATATTAGATTGCTCATCAATTTCGGCCATGGAGACTTCAGAATTCGAAATTATTTAGTCTTTTAAAGTTGTAGATCTTCGAGTCTTCTACAATCTGCAACTTGATACCCAAGCCTTTAAACCACCTCCGTAGGGATCACAGTTGCATTTAGCATATGCAACAAGCCTTTAAACCCCTAGGTGTCCCTAGTGGACAAGTTGTAGTCTCGTGAGGGTTTACAGCAATGATACCCATAAACATTTTTACGAAAGTAAAATGGTAGTAAAACTAATGCACACAAAAGCAAAAAGATAAGAGAAAAGAGAATAAAGAAGTTAGTGACTAATCAGGTGAAACTTATACTCCAAGTTACTAGTTGTTTTCTTTCCTTTTGAACTACCGAATAAGTAAATTCTCCGATTTTATTTATCATTCTCCATATACACAGCCAAAAAAATATTAATCAACTCATTTTTGCTCACAACAGTCACAAATGCAATGGAGAAGAGAGTAATATATTTTGTAGCAATGGAATAATTTTTCACACCTTTTGTAGCAATGGAATAATTTTTCGGATTTTTCTGATTTTTTTCTTTCTTTTTCTTATATATTTTTTTATTTATATACAATATCTTTCATCTATGTAACGAGCTTTGGACCGGTGGCTCCCAAACCAATTGGCTTTAGGGCATCAGGTGTTAAGACACCCCTACGGACTTAATTACTCAGACTTCAGATATAAATATATTTTTTTACAAATCTTCGATCCATTTAGCGAGCTTTGGGCAGTGACTCCCAAACCAGTTGGTTTTAGGGCACTAGGTGTTAAAACACCCATATGGACTTAATGACTCGGATCTCATATATTTTTTTATCACACTTTTTTTCTTTTTTTTTTCTTACTCCATTGCCATTTATAGATGCTTACTCCAATTAAACTAGAGCACTGAATATTACAAACTTTTCAAATATGTCTCATGTCCGTATCTTACTATGTATGTTGATAATACATGTCAATTGAGCATATGAAGATCCATTTTAGTCAGTTTATGGAGAATTTAAAAATTAAATAATTTAAAAGGAAAAAAACAAAAATTAACTTGTTTCAAAAATAGGTTTGAAATACGTCTCAGGAGTAAAAACTCCTTACTCAGCTATATCTCACCAATTTCACCCGACTAATCAAATTAAAAACACAAAAATACAAAATATTTTTTTGATTTTTGTAAAATTTTTCAATTTTTTTTATATTTTTAGAAAAAATTTGGACTAAAAATAACATAATAAAAACAAGATATTATTAACTATTCCCCTCCCCCAAACCTAAATGAGACATTGTCCCCAATGTCTTAAAAAATAGAAGAAGAGTTTAGAAAATCGTACCTGGTTGACTGAAATACATAAAACTTAAAGGTTAAGATCCATGTCCAATTTACGCTTCTTACCACGATCGCTATCTGACCAGTTCAACTTGGAAAGAATGGGGTCGAGTTTTGGTTCAAAGGCTAGGATTTGGTCAATTAACTCTTCGGCCTTTATAGCAGTCAGGAAAATATCTTGTACTGGTTTGGTGACGAACTCATGTCTTTTGGCTTCCACAAGAAATACAAACAGAAAATCGAAGAAATGCTCAATGTTAAGTAACCCAATGGGCTTCTGATGAATGTTTAAGTGCTCCCATGATGCTACTGTAAACATTTCTTCAAACGCCAAGTCTATCTGGTAACGCAATAAACACATCAGCAGTATTGATCATTTCATGGAGTTGTTCAGACATTCCTGATACGATGCGTTCATCTCCATTTGTTGGTCCAATTAAGTGTTCATCCGCGAAAGGTTTTGGAATGATTCCCAAAACATGACCGCCACCTTCCTGAACGGCTTTTGAAATACTTCCCATCAATCCAAGATTGTCACCGCCATATACTAGGTGCATATTTCTCTCTGCTATGACTTGCCCTAATTCATTTGCAGCTTCAATGAATTCCGATTTATTAACAGTGTTGGATCCACAGAAAACACAAATTCGCATGAATCGCTGCTATGAAGTTGCTTCCATTTTCTCTCTCTTATTTGGATGTATATCTGGATATGTTGAAGAGAGAAATGTAGAGCTGAATTTATAGAACCTGAAAATGGGTGAGTAATAATTGCACTAGTACCTGCCAAATGACAATTATTAGATGAACGTTAAAATAAATTTTGAAAAGTCAAAAAGTTTAGATCTTGTAGGCGAAAATAAAAGAAAATAACAAAGGAAAAGCAAATCAAAGCAATTATTAAGGCAACAGAATTGTGTACGTAATATGCCACTCGCTTAGTATAAATTCATTAGGATGCGTCTCAAAAATTCATTCCTTACTCAGCCATCACTACTGAATTAGCTCTCATCTTTGTCATTGCCAAACACCATTCCTTCTGTCTTAAAATGCTCCGTTTGTGCTTTTCCCTACAAAAACCAACACACAAAATTAAAAACTCTACAACATGTATACACAAAATATGAATATAGAAATTACAACAAATTGCATGGGTTGCCTCCTTGCTAGCGCTAAATTTTTCGTCTTCGGCCAAACGTGACTGAAATCTATATGTCAATGAGGTTTCAGCGTTGTTTTGGATGTTCGATTAAAGACAATCCCGTGTGCGTTGCTTTTGAAAGATCTTTTCCAACGGTAAGGTGGCAAAAAGAATTTTGTCCCATTCAGTGTTTGTGTCACCTTCTTAAACTTTGTCACTCCAGTGGTTCCTGAAAAGAAAGAAAGAAAATTAGAAGGTCTCGTATGGTGCTTGACTTTGAATGGAATTTTCATTCTATCAAGCTTTTGGGCGAGATCTCTAAATTGTACTCCCCAAAACAGTGATGTTTCGTCTAAATGCTCTGAATCTTCAATAAAGTCAGACATTTGCTCCTCCATTTGCTCTGCTTCTTTTTCCACTTTTTCTTCACAGGTGTATTTAGGATTTCTGTGTTTAGCTATTCATCCGTCATATTTGAAATGCATGCTGCATAAGTGTCTGCCTGAGGATGTAAAGATGTTTCTGACATTAGGTCTTCATCCTTTGATACGGCTGGAATGGATGGTTCAGGTAGATCTTCTTCAAACATCATTGCAAAGCATGCTCCAAGATCTTCATTTTGAGTATTGAAAGTTTGATCCTCCGTTGTTGGTGCAGTTGGTACAAATAGATCAACTTCATCCTCATCAGAATATGAATAATAAAAGTCAAATAGAGACTTTTCTGGTTTGGGCTCCTGAACTGATACCTCTGGTTGTTGATACTGCTCAGCCTCCTCCTCTGTTGAAGTGTCATTGTGAAATGATTGGTATTCGAAGGCTTCATCAGTGTCATCTGAAAATGGTTCTTGAGGTATGTAGCTCAGGTTTTCTGTTAATTGTCTCATTTGATCTGTCATACTCTGAATAGATGCTGATTGTCTCTGAATACTTTCTAGTTGATTCTGATATGTTTCAAGCATTGTATCCAACTTTTCGTCTTGTTTCTTGAATAAATCTTTGAGCATGTCCACCAATTGTTCTTCCTCTGATGGTTCTGGTTCTTGATGAAGATCATAGGTATATAGTGAATAAGATGGAAAATATGTTGGTTCTTCGTACCTTGAATAATTCTAATAATTTTGCCACTCTGAACGGTATATACATTGATCACTTTAGTGGTTACCATCGCATATCATACATCTCTCCATCTCGTTTCATTAAGCAAATGTAGTGTTGATTTGTTCTGACATCCAGTGATAGTTGTTGGGTTGGACAACATGCCTCAGAAAACCGGACTGTTGCTCCCAGATTTGGGTTATATCTTCTTGTAAAGCTTGTAATCTTTCAATCTCCCAGTAGTGTTCCATTTTTCAACCACCTGAAAATAAAAATAAATAAAGAAATAAAATTTACAGATAAAAATAAAGAAAATTAGATACAAGTAAATTAGATAGCTTCAAAATTAAAAACTCAAGAAAAATAAGTCCCCGACAACGGCGCCAAAAACTTGACCGGCGTAATCACACACGTATAACGCAAACGCACGTATCGTTTAAGTAGTATAAAAATATCGATCCCACGAGGACTTAATTCCTATTATTGTTATTAATTATTGATAATATTTATTTACAGGTATCTAATTATAGGGAGAAGAGAATGATTGCTTTTGGTTGATTGAATGTGGATTTTATAAATAAAATACTAAAAGACACAAAAGAAAATACTAAGAAAAATAACAAAACACTCAAAGATCTAGGGTTGTGACTCCACACAATATTATTAGAAAGATGAATTGATTCTCTTATATATGTGTAATAATTCAGTTTGCTAACTTGGAACACGAAAATATGCAAAAGCCTCTGTCGATGGTCAAATGCAAATACCCAGTATAACCCAATTGAATCATATGTCTATGTCAACCAAATTACCTAGATTCATTAAGACCAAGTTCCAATTTTGGTTACCCCGCCCGACAGCTATATGTCTATCCTGTAAGGAAATTTATTAAAGGGTTATCCATCCTCAAGGAAGATCGTGGGCTATTGAATCTAAGGCTGAAACCTAAAATCCTTATGTCTAGTTCATTTTAGATTTACCACATCAATCCTATTGGTGATCAGGCAACAAGAAGCATTAAGCGTAAGACTCAATAAACAAACTAAACAATTACCCATTAAAAGAAAATCAATTATTAAATGTGTATATTATGTTTCATCACTTCCATAGAATAAAAATAAAATGCTGGGGTTGGGGATCCACTTTTACTATCTCTAATTTAGAAATCTCCCTTATTATAATAAAGAATTTATTCGTGATATTACCAACCAGCCATATATGCGATATTCCTCATTAAGTCAGATCTTAATTAAGTCCAACCAGCCATAAAGGCGGTAATAGTATTTGAATATAAACCAGTCGTATAGGCGGTAATTATCTGTCACCTAAAGACCAGTCATATAGGCGGTGTCACATTATGCCAAATAAATAAAACCAGCCATTAAGGCGGTAATTCCTTTTAATTTGAATTATAATTTCTATATTATAATAAGGGAGATTAATCTAAACTAAAATAATAAAAGCTTCACCCTTCCCCAGCGGAAAATCTAACTACTGAGCATAAAAGAAAAGAAATGAAGAAAAAAATAAACTACTACTATTATTGAAAATAAAAAATGTATAAATTAAATTACTAAAAATAAACACACAAGATGCAATCCTTAAATTCCTGACAAAAACCTAAGGAATGCATGATAATTACAAATGAAATGGCTTGGTATTTATAGGAAAATCTAAAGGCTTCCACCAATTTCTCCACCGATGGCTCCTCCAAATATGGCACCAAACATGACATCAAACATGGCACCAAACGTGACACCAAACAAGGCATCAAATATGGCACTAATTTCTGGAAGTTTGACAATTTTTATTTTTTTTATTTTATTAGTTTTATTTTGTATTTTGAAAATGACTATAGTAGTTACACAAAATATACTAGATTGTTCATCAATTTCTGCCATGGAGACTTCAGAATTCGAAATTATTTTGTCTTTCAAAGTTATAGATCTTCGAGTCTTCTTCAATCTGCAACTTCAATCAGCTCAATCAGATATCGGATGAAAAAGATCTGGCCAAAATATAAAATATGCGCAAAATTGGAATTCGGACTGCACTATAGTAAAATTTCGTTTTTGACATTTTTTCTTCGGATTTCATCGTTTTAGCCCCAAGTTGATTCCATTAACTCCCAATATTATTTTTATCAGCAAAATAAATAAAAGCACATCAAAACGTTCATAAAACTCGAGAAACTATACAAAATATTAGGTTAAATGAGTGAGAAATAGTGATATAATTACCACTCATCAATCCCCCTCTTGCACATTATGCGGGATTATATGGTGAGAACCCTTAGGGGTAAGAGAGAGACTCTCCCAATGGTTTCAATCCATTATTATACCGGATCCGGATAACAAACCTTATTTGATGGAGATGTGTTGTTGTGAGTATGTTCTGCCTGAGATAGCTGTGATATGCCTTAACTGTTATTTTTATATATTAATTATCATATATATATATTGTTGGTGAGGTCATGTTGAGTGTATGAGCGTTTTTACTTACTGAGCTCTTTAAGCTCACCCCATTTTCCCAATCATCCCAAGTAGTTCGCCAGCGCATCTGTAGCAGTATCAGAACCATGATTTGACTCATGTGCCACAGCCATCAGTCAGGTCAGTCAAGACATTTCTTTTGGCTTGAGATAGGACATTTAGAAAGACTTCATGTTTTCTGACATTTATTGTGGTGTAAACATTTATTGGGATTTATTTGGATTGCATTTTATGGATATTATATTTCTTGCGAACTTTTGGTTCTATTGCATAATATATAGGTGTTTGACCTGAAGTGATTCGCGGTCCCCTTTCTAGGGTTGGGCCCGCTCTAGGGAGGGTGTCGTGACATTTTGGTATCAGAGCGTAGATTATAGATTCTATAGATACCTTGCATTAGATGAGAGTATTAAATAATAGTTTTGTGTTTGTAAAAAAATGTCTGGACGTGGTCGTGGTACTGGTACTCAATATAGGAGAGGGAGAGCTCGACGATACACAAGAGTGTCGGAGCTTAATATTGAGAGACCTCAGACTCAGCCTGTAGATCCTGAATCGGATATAGCTTCATATGGTGTTCTGCCGATTTTTGAGGTTGGCAAAGGTTCTCGACGCATACCTCTAGTAGTTTTGACAGCTACCCCCACCGTTATTCCTGCAGCTGCACCTGACCCGACTCCTCCGTCTGCACCTAATATGACTCATGTCATTCCTTTAGTTCCCCAAATTCCTCTAATCTAGAAGTTATTTTGGGGAGATTTATTGATGTTGTCGCACAGATGGTTTCCAAAGGACCAGTGGCCAATGTACCTTTGAGTAGCAGTGGTGGTACGAGCAAGCTGGACCAATTTCTTAATTTGAGGCCTCCTCAGTTTCATGATACAGCAGATCCCCTTGCTGCTGAGAAATGGAAGAATGATATTGAACATATTTTTAGTGTGTTAGATTTGACAGATCAAGAGAAGGTTAGGTTTGCTGCTTTTATGATGAGATGTGAGGCGGAGACCTGGTGGTTGCACACTGAGACTATACTGACAGATAGACTAAGAGTGCCAGATTAGTGGAGAGCTGATGGACTTAGAAGACCTCAGTATATCACCTGGGATATGTTCGAGGAAGCCTTCAATGAGAAGTATTTTCTTTATGCCTATCATAGTGAGCAGCGTCGTCGGTTTGAGCATATGGTTCAGGGACCATCAGAGACAGTGATGGAGTATGAGAGGCGGATGATTTCCCTATCCCGGTATTACCCAGAGTTAATTCGGCGAGAAGAAGACAAATGTGAGAAGTTCAAGGGCGGGCTGAGACAGGAGATTAGGTCACGAATCTCGATTTTGGGGAAGTTGCCATATACATTACTAGTTGACAGAGCTATGATTGCAGAGAGTGACATCAAGGTCGAGAGGGAGAATAGAGCAGCCTTCCGAGACAGCAAGAAGAGAGGGCAAGATGGGGTTTCTGATGGCAGACATGGTAGACCTAATAGTAGACAGTATTCTCCACAGCCGAGACAGAGTGGGGTACCACCTAGAGGCACACACAGTGCACCTCTTAGAGGATAGTTCTGTGGGGGTCGGACTGAGCAGGTCTATAATAGAGGCACAATACCATCTGTTGATCAGAGTGTAGCAAGTGTACCATCTCGACCGACTAGTACACGTCGATGCTATAATTGTGGTCAGGAGTGGCATATCAGCACAATGCAATAAGGCAAAGAGATGTTATGGATGTCAGCAGGTTGGACATTTAGCTAGAGATTGTTCCGCCGATGTTGGATCTCGAGGAGTTGACCAACCAACAAGAGAAGCAGTGACAACAGAACATGGTAGAGGAACCAGTTCTGGCGGTAGTTGTGGACGAGTGATAAGTGTGGTTTATACCCACTTATTCCGACATATTTAGCTTATTATTTTATTATATTTCGAGATATTTAATGTCAATTACAGTTTATTTTATATTTTATGAAATTTTAGGAAGCATTAGAACATCGATAATGGAGCAAGTACGTGTGTTTCGGGACCTATTGGGATCATCAAACTCAAGAAGCAGTAAAAGCCAGCATCAGCTGCGCACTGAAATTAAAAAGGCTGTAACTTTTGATCTAGAAAGAGTTACGAGACCCATAATATATCGATTTGCAACTACTCGAGAAGATCTATCCAATTATGTGCACTGGAGCTGCGGCGCCCAAGGTGTAGCACTGCAGCGCCCATAATTGAAATGAGAATAACCAGAATTGAAAAGGAAGCCACTATATTTGACCAAAATGCACACGTGGGCAATATTTGTGAAAGAAATACCAATTTAAGGAAAGAAAGACAGTGGGGGCGCAGTTTTGAACACATGCACGTGGGTTTATTGTTAAAGCAAAAAAAAAAAATTCTTTATTAAGTTGAAAGAAAAATAAAAGAAAACATGCAAGGTGGGCCGCAACTTTTGACAAAAGAGAAAAGAGCATGCATGTGGGTCCAATTTAATTAGGTTTCAAATTGCTTGTTACATAAGCAACACAAAACAGTGCCAATTCAAGAGCTGCAGTGCCTCAAGGTTGCACGAATCCCATACTAAATGCCGAGAGAAGAGTGCCTAGGCACCAACTTAAGGGAGCTACGGCGTTGCGGGGGAGAGAAGTCAGATGCGTTCCAGGATTTGTTTTTAGGGGTTTTAAGATCCCTAATGATACCCAATGACTCTCAGACTCCACTATAAATATAAAAGTTTGTCCAAGACTTAAAGGGGGAGGCTAATACACTGCACAAACACACCAAAACAAATATTTTTAGAGATCTAATGAGCGAATTGAAGAGCAACAAGAGGAGACAAAGGCGGTGACGTCTGAGGAGGAAGAGATTCAATTATGGTTTTATCTTCTTGTTTCTTTCTTATAACTCTAATGATTTCCATTATATTCATGACTTGTTTATTATTGTTTTTATCTTTAGTCATGAACTAAACTCCTTAATTCTGGAGAATGATGTAATCATTGCTGTTGGACAATTATGGCCCATAGCGTCACTATTTGTACAGATCATAGTTTTGTTGTATAATTAACTATGTGACAAAGGAAATTGCTCTCTTATCGTTTGTGATTAGATCACCATAGATGTATAAATGATGAGAGGTCCATATAATTAGTTCTTGGATTGAGATGATATGAGACAGTATCAGTCCACGAAGGATTAATCATTAAATATCACTAGTCAGAGTATTATCGAGATAGGACATCGGTAATGCGTAAAAGACTAGTATCACACTTGTGCGTGTTGTGAGGGCACAACGACATAGTTCTCATATATTTAAGTATTGGATACTTATGCAAGTGCAGTAGGAGGTTGTGTTTCACCAATGGTACGGGAAACAACTTCGCTCTGGATAGACCCCCTTCGGAATCCCATTGGTAGTATGACTGTGTGTCTATGGGAGTCCGACATCAGGGTAGGTGTATTTGGTCTTAACCTGAGACTTGCACCGCTAATACTTACGACAATCAATATACTTTGGTTGCGGTCGTCCAGAGCTTTAACCGGTTCTGTGTACGCCAATGCTGGGTATATTGAGAATCGTAGAGTATTTGGTGTGATGTCAAGACGGAAGTATCACTCCAGTCATAGTGGAGATGATGTCACGCAGGATACAGTATTAATGCTCTTCAGTGCTGCGCAGCCAATCGGGATATTATGACTAGGGTATGTATATCCGATAATAGAGACTAGTTACTAGACATCCGACATATGCTTCGTACGGGGCAGACACAACTCCAGCCCCAGGCCTAGCATGTGACCATCCGATACTAGATCAAAGTACACTATACGATGTATACTACGCCTGATATAGATCCTTTATTCCTGTAAGGATATATCCGGAGAATTGGGTAGGTAATGCGCTTTGCTAGAAGTCAACCTTGTCTTATAAATCGGTAAAATGTAGTACTTGGTACGTACATATCCGGATAGTCCGATAACCGTATTTACTGCCAACATATTCTGGGATCTCATGGGTCGCTTCCCAATGATTCACCGATGACGTATGACTCGCACTTTAAATTAATCTGGGATTAATTTGATGAGAGAGAAAATTAATCTGGTATTAATTACGAAGATATTTTATCTGGGATAAAATATCGTCTAAAGAGAGAAAACGATTAATTTGGAATTAATCGGGTAAACTAATATATTTAATATATTAAACGAAATTGGATTTCGACGTGGAATTGAAATTGGATTTCAATTCGGGCGAACGAATTAATTTAGAATTAATTCGTTAGCGATGTGAATTTGAATTCGCTAGGCGTAATAATTTAATTACGACGCAACGGAAAATTCACTAATTGAGAATTAGTGAACCCGAGCCCGAAAGTGATTGCGAGCACATTCGCATTTCGAATTCGAGTGCAGCACGCAAGTCACATCAAGCGTCAAATCATTCATCACATCAAGCGTCAAATCAAATGTCACTTTGAGTGATGTGACAACTTGTCACTTGATTGAATGAAAGATGTGACATAATTGATGGTGGTTGGTGGTCGGTGAAAAGCTTTTAGAAAGCTTTAGTGATATATACAATATTCTAATTGTTTGGTATATGTCAAAATGATTTAATATCATTTATTTGATTTTTTGAAAATCAAAATAAAATATATAAGATATATTATCATTACCAACCTAACCTAACTCATTTTTTTTCTTCTCTACCATTTTCTCTCACAAATTCAACCATAGAGGGCTGTGAAGCTTCTGGTTTTGCCGTGAACCATTAAACAATTTTAAGTCATTTTGTTGCAAAATACTTGAGAGCTAGCACTCCCGAGAGACATACGAAGGTGTTAAGGAAACCCACCCACGAGACGGAAATTAAATAACCAAGCTTGGAGCTTCATTTCTCAGCTACAAATCTGAAAATTCAAGACAGAAAATCTGCATGCATTGGCATGAAGATGGAGGGCAAAATCATTTTTGTTTGTTGTCGATTCATCTCAACCGACCGATGTGAGTATTCTGCTATCTCCTTTGATGTATTCACATATGTTTTCATGCTTGTTATGATCTTGGGACCTAAATTAGAAACCAACAATGGCATCAAGAGCCTAGGTTCAAACATGAAATTTTAGGGCTTAAAATTGGGTAAAATGAATTTGAGCATGATTTTATGAAATTAGATGATTGAGTATGCTTGAATGTTATTGAATTAAGGATTGATTGGATCAATTTGATGAAATTGTGTTTGGAACAAATTTCCCTAATTTTTTATGCTTGGCCGAATGTAATAGGGTTTGTGGAATTCTTGGAATTTTTTGATTTTGATTTATTGGATGAGTTGGAATCATGTTGAATGATGTTAATTTGAAATTAATTGGATTGAATTTTTAATTGAACAAAAATCCCCAAATACTTACCTTGGCCGAATGTATATAGCCCTAGGATGTCTTGGATTTTTTGATTTTTGATCGTTGGATGAGTTGGAAATCATTCGGGAAGTTGATTTAATGTCGATTGTGGATTAATTGGATTGAAACCGAATTGAACATGAAATAACTCCCTTGGCCGAGACATGTAGCATGGTTAATGGCTTTGATTTTTCATCAAAGTATGTTGGACATGTGATGATGATAAAAGCATGATTAATTGGACAAAATTATGTTTTAGAAATATGGATTTGGTTAATTAATCTTGTTATACACTTTAAGATAAATTAGATTATGAAATTGGACTTTATGATTTAATTAATTGGGCCTTAAAATTGGATTTGGGCTTTTAAAGTTGTAAATGGGCTTATTGGGCTTTGTTGTACAAAGTTGGGTTTAGGAAAATTGGATTGGATCCAATTGGGCCCAAAACCACATCCATAAGCCCAAATGCGACTTATGAACCTTTAAAGTTTAATTGGGTCTAATGGGCCAAAATTGATTTCAAGGCTTATGGGGTTACTCCTTGATTGGGCTTTGGTTGTCGAAGCCCATGCCTTAAAGAAATTAATTGAAAGCCCATTGGACTTGAATTGAATTGACGTTGGACATTAATCGGGCTTTGAGACCCGTAACGAATAAATTTGGAATTTAAGTCGCAAAAGGTTTATTAATAAAGTGTGATGTTTAATTTGGAATTAAATATTGAATTAGTATTAAATACATATTAAATTGGATTTAATGTTGTGGTTTAATTTAATTCGAGAATTCGTACTTTGAGTACTTATTCGCAAAACGAGTTTGACTCGCGCAAAATCAAATCGTTGTTTGAACATTGGATGATCACTAATTATCAGACTAATTAATTTGATTAGATTGATTGATAACATGCTTGTGTGAATACATGGTTGTGATGAATGAATAATGTATATCGAATGGATATTAGTCGGGTGAGGGGCAATTTTGGAAATTATTGTAATAAATTTGATTTATTAAATTGGACCTGCGTGTCCAGCCTTATCACCTCCATATTCTTTGTATTCTCTTCTCAGCTATTCCCCTCAATGTAAATGAGGTTTCTTTAGAAGTGTAGTGTAACGGGTAGAAGTAATATAAGTGCTAGTTTGAGAGAGAAATGGAGAGATTTGATCTAGGATCAATGTGTTAAGTATCCATTCGCATATCATTATTATTTATTTTCATACGCACTTTATTATGTGTTTAGAATGCATGTTTAAGGGTGTATGATGATGTGACCTTAACAAAGATAATAAATTAGTAGCCAATTTTCACGCGAAAAACCCTCATCAAATATCATGCGTTTTTCCTTACATTGAGTGATTCTTACTCAAGATCCGAGACTGGCATTAGGTTGTTGGCCAAAGTCAAGCCCTTTGTCCGTCGAAGATGTGTTTTAATCACGACAGTTTTGTTCCATATCGGCGTCTTGTCCAAGTTGTGGTTTGTTGGCCAAAGTCAAGACCACTTCTTATCACTCGATATTGATTACGAAGCTTTCCATGGTCAATGGGTCGCACTTGAGTGGGATCACTAGGTTTGTTGTGCCAAAGCCAATGCTTAGTTGATTCAGAGGAAAAATGTTAGGGTATATATATTGGATATATAGGCATATATTGGATATATGTTTCGGACTTGGATGTCCACCTACTGGATCTAGGAATTGGATTAGAGCCAATTGATCTTAGAGATCTACCTAGTTAATTATCATACAATTTGTTGGCCAAAGTTAAGATTGTGTGACATTTAACGGGATCCTAGCCCACTAGGAAACACGGTTTCCTGAGTACTCGACAGAGGGTTAGAGGCTCGCCGAAAAATAGTGGGAGACAAGAATTGAATTTGCAATATTCGTTCAATTACTCCCCATACGCGCTCAAACAAATATCACTCGTCAAATAAATTAAAAATATTAGTTGAA
Organism: Zanthoxylum bungeanum; assembly: GCA_019454045.1. Lineage (NCBI taxonomy): Eukaryota > Viridiplantae > Streptophyta > Magnoliopsida > Sapindales > Rutaceae > Zanthoxylum > Zanthoxylum bungeanum. Next base: position 63,298 of record SKCR01005059.1, read on the forward strand.
CTAATATTTAAAGTTGTTTTAATTAATATAGTTGGACTATATTCAAACTAATTCATTAATAGTTGATTTTATAATTGGATTATAGTTATCAATATAATTGAATTAAAATTATAGTTGATTAAATAGTTGGACTATTGTAATCATTATAATAAATAGTACCTTAAATAATTGATTAAATAGTTGGACTATTAAAATCAAGATAAAATTGAAAGTTGGACATTTGAAATATAATCTTGGATGATAATATTTTAAAATGGTTTAATTTTCAAATTGGGAATTAAAATTTCAGGATGGTCCTGGAAATAAATAATAAGTTACTTTATTTGATAAAATAACCTATTATGCCTAAGCCCAGAATTAAGCAAATAGTAGAGCATAATCTTTGGAAGATTTATGTGATGATGACTTTAGTGCTTAATCCGACATACTTGTCATAAATCTATGTTTAGATTTAAAGAAGTATTAAAAATTACAATTAATAATTCTTGGAGAATTAATGACTATTCTCGAGGAGATAAAGTCAAACTTTGCAATTAGGCGAGTAGCGCAAGGCGCACCTTACTTCAATATTCTAGAAACCCAAAGCTTGGCCAAAGGCTTACGAAATATTGAAAAGGGTAAAGGAAAAATCATTATAATCATCTGGAAGATAAAAGACATATCCCAAAATGACTGCCGTTTGGACATGGCAGACATGAAGGAATTAAAGAAAGGGCAAGGCTCTGACTTTAAATATGTTAGTCATTATTATATTCACTACTAGTATTGAAATTGGATTTTAAATACTTAGTGTGGTACATAAAATATATGTATTGATGTTCAGAATCTGCTTTGAGCAGGATACTGACTTCAGTTAAGATAATCTGCGAATCGAAAACGGGACGAAAGTCGCTATATCGACAGTAGATACCTAAGTTTAGGAACTACCTTTTGGGTATGTACTTAAGTTAGGAAACTGTTATAATGTAACTAGTTTGACTAGAAACATTATCTCTATATCAGTGTTTAATCTGTTGTGGACAAACCTTTATATTTTAGAACACTAAAGTGTTTCATTATATAAAGATGATACTGAGATAATCGCATTAGATGTGAATAACAATATTTATATTTTGAATATAAATAAATCTCAAACATATAAAATGACAAACAAATAGCTCAAACTGATTTGATCAGATGAGACTTATTTGTGGCATGGTTGTCTGGGACACAATTAAACAAGACTCATATATCCACACTTTTGAAGAGTGGGTACAAGGACTGATTTGACTATTCAAATAAAGTCTACGAATCTAGCTTATTAGGTAAAGTACCTAAAATACTATTTACTTGGTAATAGTGAAAGTGCCACCGATCTGCATGCCCTATTCATAGTGACGTAAATGGGCCTATGTCTAGCTAGGCTAGATGTGAATATGAATATTTCGTGACCTTAACGGATGTGGCATCACATTATGGTTATGTGTTTCTTTTGAAGAACACAAATCAGAAACTTTTAGAGTTTCGACACTAAGTAGACAAACAGATCGGCTATGGTATTATACCGTCACGGTAAGACTGAGATGGAAAATACTTAAGTAATAAGTTTATCGAATACTTGAAAGAGTATAGTATTCTTTCAAATGAGGACTCCTCCAGGAACACGTCAATTTAACGGTGTGTCCGATCGGAGAAACCGAATTTTGTTGGACATGATAAGGTTTATCATGAGTCTCTCTAAGCTATTATTTCCTTCAACGGATACATATTAATAGTGCAAAACTTATTTAGAATAAGGTTCTATGAAAAACTGTTTGACATAATTCATGTTGGATATGAACAGGAAAGAAACCGGGTTTTCTCACTCCTGATGCTTTGGGTATGCTGGACATGTGTTTGGATGATACCAAACTGGAACCCAAATTGGAAAAATGCCAAATGTAGGTTATCCTAGGGAAAACCATAAGTATAATACTTATACATCTCACATGAGAACAATGTGATTGTTGCTCACCATACGGTTTTCCTAAGAGGAATACCGATATGCAGTGGTAAGTGGGAGGACAGTAAAACTCGATGAAAATCAGAGTGATACTATTCTAGGCACGAAGTCCTTAATGGAACACAAATAGTTCATCAATGATGAAACTATACCATTAATCTTCGAATACACAAGAACCGCGTAGATCAGAGAGAATCAGAAAACAACTTGGGGTATGGGTTTCTGAGCTCACCTCATAAGGATGTCAATCTTGTTGAGGTATACCAACCGACTACGTTTGAGGAAGTGATACAAGGTATCGACTCCCGTTATGGCAAAGTGCCATGAGTCCGAAATGGATTCCATGTATAACAATTATGTTTGGACACTAGTTGTTGTACCGCAAGGCATTGTGCCTATTGGTACTGTAAAGGTCTTCAAGGAAGACATACATGGATGGCAGCATACCAAAGTACAAAGATAGGCTTGTGATGAAAAGGTATCGTTATCAATATTGTGTTGATTACGGTTCATCCTTTTACCTGTTGCCACAGTAAATCCATTTGGATGATGCTTGCTGATACTGTATATTTCATTAATGAAATGTGTCAGTTAAAGGTCAAAATCGCTTTCCTTAAACGGAAACCTTTTGGAGGATGTTTATAACATCCTGACGATTTTGTCGACTAAAATCAGCAAACAAGGTTTGCGGGTTATTCGATCCATGTTTGGATTGAAACAAGCATAAGGTTCTTGGAACTGACGTTTTCATGTAATCATAATGGTGTATGATTTAATTCAAAACGAAATGTTTCTTGTTTATATAAGATGGTTAGTGGGAGCGCACTGACAATGAATGTCCTGTATAAAATAATGATAATATATATTCATTTCTTGGAAATGATATTCCCATAAAATAATCGGTGAAAGCTTGACTTTCGAGAAGATTCTCCGTAGAATTCTTTGGAGTAACAACCTTTATTCTAGGAATAAAGATCTACTGGGATAGATTTAAAGTTGTTAACACTCTCTGGGAAATTGTACATTGAAAAATGTACGTGACCTGATGTCTCATACGCTTTGAGCATATGAAGTCACAATTAGGCCAATCCAAGTGATAGTCGCTGGATTGATATTAAGAACATACTTAGTATCTTAGAGAACTAAGGATGTTGTCTTAATGAATGGAGAATGAGAACTTGAAGTGACTGGGATCACTGCTGCAAGTTTCCAAGCCGATAAAAACAACGGTACTATATAGTTTGAATAACGGAACAATGAGCTGGAGATCTTCCAAGTAAGATACTGTTACCGTATAAACAACAAATGCGGATTATTGCTGCAGCTGAGGCAGCAATAGAAGCCATTTGGATCGATAATAAATCTAATTAGATTAGATATAGTTCTGTTAGCAGCTGAGCTAGGCGTCAGCACAGGCTAAAGAATTAATGGTCTCATTAACGATCCAGATATATACTTCGATATTCATCTGATTCGTTCGGATCATACATCGTGGCGATGTGATGATCGTATAAATTGTGTCAGACGATAATCATGTAAATTCGATGAAGAAAACCTTTTCTCAGCAGTTTAAGTGAACCGTACATAGTTCAGGTGTTAGACACTTGAGTGAGTGGCTATAGGCCAAGTGGGAGATTGTTGGACAATTATGGCCCATAGCGTCACTATTTATACAGATCATAGTGTTGTTGTACAAATTAACTATATGACAAAGGAAATTGCTCTCTTATCGTTTGTGATTAGATCACCATAGATGTATAAATGATGAGAGGTCCATATGATTAGTTCCTGGATTAAGATGATATGAGACAGTATCAGTCCACGAAGGATTAATCATTAAATATCCCTAGTCAGAGTATTATCGAGATAGGACATCGGTAATGCGTAAAAGACTAGTATCGCACTTGTACGCGTTGTGAGGGCACAACAACATAGTTCTCATATATTTAAGTATTGGATACTTATGCAAGTGCGGTAGGAGGTTGTGTTTCACCGATGGTACGGGAAACAACTTCGCTCTGGATAGACCCCCTCGGAATCCCATTGGTAGTATGACTGTGTGTCTATGGGAGTCCGACATCAAGATAGGTGTATTTGGTCTTAACCTAAGACTTGCACTGCTATAGTTACGACAATCAATATACTTTGGTTGCGGTCATCCAGGGCTTTAACCGGTTCTGTGTACGCCAATGCTGGGTATATTGAGAATCGTAGAGTATTGGGTGTAATGTTAAGACGGAAGTATCACTCTAGTTATAGTGGAGATGATGTCACGCAGGATACGGTATTAGTGCTCTTAAGTGCTGCACAGCCAATCAGGATATTATGACTAGGTCATGTATATCTGATAATATAGACTAGTTACCAGACATCCGACATGTGCTTCGTACGGGGCAGACACAACTCCAACCTCAGGCCTAGCACGTGACCATCCAATACTGGATCAAAGTACACTATACGATGTATACTACGCCTAATATAGATCCTTTATTCCTGTAAGGATATTTCCAGAGAATTGGGTAGACATGGCGCTTTGTTAGAAGCCAACCTTGTCTTGTAAATCGGTAAAACGTAGTAGTTGGTATGTACGTATTCGGATAGTCCGATAACCGTATTTACTGCCAACATATCCGGGGATCTCATGGGTCGCTTCCCAATGATTCACCGATGACGTATGACTCACACTTTAAATTATTCTGGGATTAATTCGATGAGAGATAAAATTAATCTGAGATTAATTACGGAGATATTTTATCTGGGATAAAATGTCGTCTAAAGAGAGAAAACGATTAATTTGGAATTAATTGGGTAAATTAATATATTCGATATATTAAATGAAATTGGATTTCGACGCGGAATTGAAATTGGATTTCAATTCGGGCGAACGGATTAATTTAGAATTAATTGTTAGCGACGTGAATAGTGAATTCGCTTGGCGTAATCATTTAATTACGACGCAACAGAAAATTCGCTAATTGAGAATTAGCGAACCCGAGCCCGAAAGTGATTGCGAGCGCATTCGCATTTCGAATTCGAGTGCGGCACGTAAGTCACATCAAGCGTCAAATCATTCGTCACATCAAGCGTCAAATCAAATGTCACTTTGAGTGATGTGACAACTTGTCACTTGATTGAATGAAAGATGTGACATGATTGATTGTGGTTGATGGTTGGTGAAAAGCTTTTAGAAAGCTTGAATGACATATACAATATTCTAATTGTTTGGTATATGTCAAAATGATTTAATATCATTTATTTGATTTTTTGAAAATCAAAATAAAGTATATAAGATATATTATCGTTAGCAACCTAACCTAACTCATTTTTTTCTTCTCTACCATTTTCTCTCCCAAATTCGGCCATAGAGGGCTGTGAAGCTTCTAGTTTTTCCGTGAACCATGAAGCAATTTTAAGTCATTTTGTTGCAAAATACTTGAGAGCTAGCACTCCCGAGAGACATACGAAGGTGTTAGGGAAACCCACCCACGAGCCGGGAATCAAATAACCAAGCTTGGAGCTTTATTTCTCATCTCCAAATCTGAAAATTCAAGACAGAAAATCTGCATGCAATGGGCGTGAAGATGAAGGGCAAAATCATTTTTGTTTGTTGCCGATTCGTCTCAACCGATCGATGTGAGTATTATGCTATCTCCTTTGATGTATTCACATATGTTTTCATGCTTGTTATGATCTTGGGACCTAAATTAGAAACCAACAGATGCTTGAACTTTTTATTGTCTGCTAATTTTATTATGAAGTTTTATTGATTTATTTATATTCTTTTGAGTTTAATGCTTCTTGATTTTTGGCCACAATTGAAGATGGTGAATGTTTAGAATCTATCACTCGAGAGAGGGGATTGTGAATAGATCTAGAGAATATGACCTAGGGTTTTATAGAGTTCGAGAGTCTCTATAGTCCTTTGAAGTCGTTAATACAGAATCACAAAGCGTAATGGGATTGTGAATAGATCTAGAGAATATGACCTAGGGTTTTATAGAGTTCGAGAGTCTCTATAGTCCTTTGAAGTCGTTAATACAGAATCACAAAGCGTAATGAGTTGTTAACTATTGAATTTTTATAGAGATATTGAAGTCTATAGTTATTGAAATTTTCACTCGGCACTCGAGAGAGGGAGTGAATATTTTAGGAGTCTTGACTTATAAACAATATAACTGAACAAAAATTAATTGGTATGACAAATACATAGGTGACAGCTAGGTGAAATTAGGATCCAGAATCTCTACCATATTAGTTCCTCCTATTTTATTATTTTTATATTTTATTTATTTATTAAAAATCTTTATTATTTGTCGTCTAAAGAAAGTTAGGATTATCAATTGTAGTACTTAGTGAGAGTTAACGCAATCCCTGTGGGTTCAACACTCTAAACTCATTTATACTAAAACTTGACACCGTACACTTGCAGTACGATATAAAATATCACAACAAGTTTTTGGCGCCATTGCCGGGGATTTTTTTTTAATTCACATTAATACTACTACCAAGTAATCTTAGTTTTAATTTAGATTTTTATTTTTATTTTTTTAACTTTTTATATTTTTATATTTTTGTCTTATGTTATGTTTTTATTTTTTTTATTTTATATTTTTTATTATTATATATTATTTTTTTCGTACAAGGAGAGTTGGAAAATAAGCAATGGCAGGTCCTATTGGTGCACTGATAGCTCAAGTATCATCTCTCGCGACTCATCTAGAAGTATTGACAAATCAAATGAGCCAACCGTTTATTGGAGCTGTTTCTTCTAATGGAATGCTTTTACCCAACAGATGAGCAAGATTTGAACAAGTACAGTATGTGAACAATCGGAATTTCAACAACTATAGAGGCAGTCCTATGCCTAATTATTATCATCCAAATTTTTCATATGTTGATATGGAGAACGTTTTATAACCTCCTCATGGCTTTAATTATCCAAGAGCTGAGCAGAAACCTTCCTTAGAAGACCTTATGAGCAAGTTTGTAGCTACAGCTTCAGATAGGTTTGAAAAGAATGAGTCAAGGCTGGATAACATCTAAACACGAATGGGCAATATATAGGCAAATATGAAATTTTTTGAAGCACAAATTGGGTTGCTTGTTTCTTCTATGGCCAATCAACAGACGTGGGTGTTTTTGAGTGATATTGAAGTCAGCCCCAACGAGCAATGTCAAATCATAACCTGTAGGAGCAAAAAAGAGTTTAAAGACGCCTCTCAGGACTTAGGCAGTAAAGAAAATGAAATGGTATTTCATGAGGAAACGGTAACAGAAGAAGAGAACAAAGGTGAATTAAAAATGAAAGTTCAAGATAAAGAAGTCATCTTCAGTCTTTACAGAGCCATGTCGAGTCCTCAAGATGGTGCAAAATGTCACAGGGTAGATATAGTAGAGAAGAGAGTTGTAAACACGCAGGGTGAGTGTAGGCTATGTATTTTTGCATATGAGTCCTGATGATGAGTCTCGTATGGAGACACTACCTCTTTAGTTGTGGAAGCCGCGGAAAACGAACGTCGGAAAGGAATATTTAAGAATTGACACATTGTTGGATTTAATTCGCTGGAGTAGCTTCGGGTTCGCTTGTTGGACCTCCGTTCTAAATCACACACCAAGCCCAATCCAAATAATTAAAACATATTTAAAACAGAAATTAAATTAAATCTAATTAAATTAAATTTAAATCTCATTCCAAAATTAAATAAATCCATTTCCTAAATTAAAAAAAAATCTCATTAAATACTTTCCTAATCCACTTAAAATACATTCCCTAATTAAAAGATACAAATCAAATCATATCCCTATCAAAAGAGAAAAAAAAATCAAATCAAATTCAAAGACATTCCTAATTAAACGATATCCTCATTAATACACAAATCTTTTCCCTATTCACTAAGGATTACTCATCCATTGGCCTATAAAAATAACCCTTAACCCACACATTCAACCCTAGTAGATTCACACAAAAAAACACCAAACAGAAAATCATTGCCCATTGCCGTCCAAAAACCCCCCTCTTTTCCATGAACAAATAACCAAAGTCTAACCCTTCATCACTCACGAACCTTCACTTAATTCACACATAGCATGCACACAAGTCACCCATAAACCCTCCATTGCACTACCACTCATGCAAGATCACTCAGCACACGCTCACGTCCCTCACTCAGCACACACGCTCACGCACCTAAGATCATTCACCACACGCTTGATGAGTGGTATTTATATCACTATTTCCCACTCATTTAACTTAATATTTTGAATAGTTTCTTGAGTTTTGTGAACGTTTTGATGTGTTTTATTGTTATCTTGCAGATAAATAAAGTTTGGACAGCACTGGAGGCAATTTGGGGCAAAACCGGACAAAAATGCGTCAACAGGGATATTTTAGTCTTTTGCGCGTCGCGACGCTGGAACACTGCGCGCCGCGACGCCCAGCGTGAGCCGAATCTGCTAACGTGCACCAGGTCAACAGTCAACAATTTGAGAAGTTTTGACTTTGCTAAAATGCGATGTGCCATGTGTCACCATCACATCCCATCTGCTAACATGCGTCGTGCCACGTGTCATCATCATATGCTGCCGACACTCAGACTTGACACATGTCGCCTCGTCATCAGCCACATCATTGGTCGACAAGTCAACCTTGCCACGCGTCGTGCCACATCATCGTCCACGTCAGCAGGTCAACCGAGTCAACTTGCCACGTCAGCCTCAGCCAATCACAAATTGACACGTGTCGCCACGTGTCGAAATCCTATTGTGCCGACAAGTGAACAGTCAGCCGCCACGCCACGTCATCGCCACGTCGTCGCCGCGTCAGCATGACGTCATCAATGACGTCATCACAATAATTGAGAATTAGCCGCCTTGACACGTGTCGCGTGAACAGTCAGCCGCCTTGCTACGTGTCGCCTCCTCATTGTGCCATATCGACAAATCCAGCGTCGCGACGCTGAGGTCCTTGGCGTCGCGACGCGCGAACAGTGAAAAATTTTCCTATAAATAGAGCGCGAAATTTCAAATTTTAGTACACCATTCCCTCTCTCTTATTTGATGTAAATAGGGAATTCTTCTCTCTCTAAGTTTCGTTTTTAATTTTTAGTTTTTACTTTTGTAATAATTTTAATTACTTTTTGTAATAATAGTAATCTACTTTCTTATTTTACAGTTTTTACCGACGCTGAGGTCCTTGGCGTCGCGACGCGCGAACAGTGAAAAATTTTCCTATAAATAGAGCGCGAAATTTCAGATTTTAGTACACCATTCCCTCTCTCTTATTTGATGTAAATAGGGAATTCTTCTCTCTCTAAGTTTCGTTTTTAATTTTTAGTTTTTACTTTTGTAATAATTTTAATTACTTTTTGTAATAATAGTAATCTACTTTCTTATTTTACAGTTTTTACTATTCACTATGAGGAGGTAACTTCCCTATGCTAGGGTGAAAGGTAATTATTTTACTATTGCTATTTAGATTAATCTCCCTTAAAAATAATATATTTACTATTTAAAATTCTGATTAATAAAGGAATACCGCTATATTGGTCGGTTGGTAAATTTATTTTAATATGGTTTAAACCGGACTAATAAAGGAATACCGCTATATTGGTCGGTTGGTAAATTTATTTTCTGTTGGTTTGAACCTGATTAATCAAGGAAACCGCTATATTGGTCGGTTGGTAAATTTATTTTGGTACCGCCTTTATGGCTGGATTATGGACAAATATTACCACCTATATGGCTGGTTGGACTTAATTTGACTTAATCAGGATACCGCCAGATTGGTCGGTTGGTAAAATATTGTCACAAGTTTATATATTATTTTATGGGAGATATCTAATTTAGTAGTAGTAAAAGTAATTCCTTTTGCCTTAGTATTTTATTTCATTTGTAATTTACTTTTCAGCATTTTACTTACCGCAATTACTTTTCAGCATTTTCATTTTATGTCTTTTAAGTTTTTACTAGCCCTAGCTATGTGTCATAACTAAGTTAGTAATCTAGGGTTGTGATGAATTCCAATATCACCGGTTTATAAGGGTTAAATTATAATTTGGGTAATATAAAGATTTATTTATTGAGTCTTAATCTTAATGCTTTTTATTAACTGGCCACTAATAAATTTGATAAGGTAAACCTAAAATGAACTAGACATAGGGATTTTAGGTTTAAGACCTCAGACTCAATAACCAACGATCTTCCTTGAGGATAGATAACCCTTTAATAGATTTCCTTACAAGATAGAAATATACCTTCGGGCGGGGGTAGCCATAATTGGAACTTAATCTTAATGAATCCAGATAATTTGGTTGACATAGACATATGATTCAATTAGGTTAAATTGGATATTTGTAATTGACCATCGGAAAAGGCTTTTACATAATTTAGTGTTCCAGGTTAATAAATCAATATTTTACCCAATTATAAGATAACCACTTCATCTTTAAATAATATTGGAATAAATCACAACCCTAGATAGTTTTTAATATTGAATTTTCGTAAAATCAACCTTAAAACAATTTCATTTACTTATTTTTAAATTTAGAATCGTCACATTTTCAAATCAATCAAACAACCTGTTAGATACTAGTAATCATTTGACCTTATAAAAATTAATAGATAAGATTTTAAGTCCTCGTGGGATCGATACTTTTTATACTACTTGAACGATACGTACGCTTGCGTTATACGTGTGTGTTTACGCCGGTCAACTCTCACGTCACTCACTCAGCATACATGCTCACGTACCTAACCCCACTCACTCAAGATCACTCAGCACACGCTCACGTCCCTCACTCGGCACACACGCTCACCGACAGCCCCCTAAATCCTCTCTAGCCGAACACTCTGCTGCCCCTAAACCCTCACTAGCCGAGCACTCTACAGCCCCCTAATACCCTCTCCATTCACGTACAAATCAACCCTCACAAAGCCACATAAACTGCCCAGAATAACCCCTGAAAACTGCCGCATAAACAGCCCAATTCACGCAAATAAACCATCCAAAACTGCCTCCACAAACTGCCGAGAAAACGCCCTGCAAACAGTCCCCAAAAACCACCAAAATTCTGCCCCAAAATCGTACTGAAAACTATCCAGAAATTCCCCTAGAAATCACCAAAAAATCGCAGCTCAAAACCCTTAAACTGCCCCAAAATAGTCCCCGAATTAACCCAAAACAGTGACCAAAAAATACCCTTAAAACCACAATAAAATAGAGTGAAAACAGCAGCTCAAACAGCGAGGAAAAGCATTGGATTAGTGAACCAGAAGAGTTGCGGAGCATTCACCCTTCCAACGGCCGTGTAACACACTTCCAAGAGTCGACATAAAAGGTTAGACCTGAAGGCACTTTTCTCATTTATTTTCATTCGTATTTTAATTGTTTATTGAATTGTATTTGCATGAGTATTGTGGAATAATGTGTGTTGTGGCCCTTGAGTAAATGGAAGATGTGTCGTCTCTTGTGGTATATAGGATGGAAACCCAAACGTAAATTTCGTAGCCGAATCCGAATGGACGGTATTACGATTTGCACTCGGGATATAATGTTACGTACCACTTGAGAGACGCGTATTTCGTTTCATCCAAACTTTGTATTCAAGCATGATTAGGTCATTAGCGAGTCATTTATTTTTAAATATGATTACGTATTTTATTTATGCATGATTTAGTTGTTTATTTTTAAGCATGATTAGTTATTTATTTTGCGTTTAGAATTTGCATTATGTTTACGTTGTTATTTGTTTTTCGCATTATATAATTAAAGTATGTTCATGAGATTTCCGTGTGTTATTGTCTGTTTGCCATTATGATGACTTACTTTTTAAGCATGCAAACTTAGACGTAGGATTTATCTCTATGAACATGAGCTAGGTATAGGTTGTTCTTGGGCATACATGTTGAGTAGATTTGGTTAGTTTATTTCACAAATCATATCGTTACAAGTGACATAAGTAAGGGACCATTCCGAACCCAATAGTTTGAGGTCTTCCCTTACGAGTGGTGAGTGCGGCCTTAAATCACATTTTTGCGGTTCACACCGGGTGGTGACTCCATGTTATTTCCCCCGGGCTAGTTCGTACTCCCAACTAGGCCGAGAGCCTAGAACAGCATCGTCAACATCTGTGTCCTACAGTCTGGCGACTCCACTAGGGATAAAGAATCGGCCCCGAAATCATGTCTTGTGATATTTATGATTTGTGTTTTAGTTGATCGTGTCTATAGTGGGTGGAGAGAGTTTAATCAAAGGCATTGGTAAGGCTAGGTGATGGTTTGGTGTATTCCTTCATTCACTACCTTTCTATAAGGAAAAGCTGTGAAGGCACCAAGATAATCATTATTCGTAGCTCTTTGTGACAAACTAGTTTGGAGGGCTCGTTGTTTATTCCTGTCACCAAGCGATAATAGCCTAAGAGGCTTGGGTACTTAAGAGAGTTCGCTCCACCCTCCCTCTGGGGAATCTACAATGGGAAATCCATTCAATAGTTAGTCACACACCGTAACTCGTTGGCACATACCATAAGGTATAAAAAATGTGCGCTCACTTGGTCGCTTGAACCCTTGAGTGGGGAGTCCTAGTTGTGGGCAATCCTTCGTCGATGAGAGCCTTCATCCACACTCCTGAACCCACATGTGAACCTTAGTCGTAGAACTAGTAGAAATTATTTATTTATGTTTGGACCATCATAATTTGGATCCAGTTGGACCTCTTGACAAAAGATGTGAACTTGTTGGGCCATTTAAACTGGGACGAGTTCGTGTCCTTTGACAGTTGGGCTAAGAGCTTCTAAAATATCGGTGGGCCATTTTATATGTGGGCCTCTTATCATTTGAAGTCGTTTAGCCACGTTATCATAAAGTGTAAACTTGTTGGGCCTTTTCAATTGGGACAATCATACATAGATATCACATGCGTCTTAAAAGCCATCATAGATATCCGGTGGGTTAGAGAAGAAAAAAAAAAGATTTGTCAAAATGAGTTTAGCAAAAATGAATATCGGGAAAAGGAAACTGAGGAACAGAAAATTGTACGGCAATGATAGAAAGACCATGGTGGGCCAAAAAAAGAAAAAAAAAAGGAAAAAAGAGAAAAAAAAAGAAGAAAAAAAAAAGAAGAGAGAAAAAAAAAGAAGAAAATAGTTTATTTTTAGTCCTCAATAGTTAGACATAAGTCCGATGATGAAATTGATTACTTTAGGGTGAAACCTTAGAAACGATAAACTCTTGATGTGCTTTTATTTGATGCTTTGAGTAATTGATCTATGTTAGACTCGTAAGCACTTAATTATGGTTCTTAGTAGTGAAAACCTGAGTAGTTAGCAAAGTGACTAGTCGAAGAAATTATACGTCGGTGAATGACCATTTGCTTTGATGTCTATCCTGACTTGTTTGTGTTATGATGTGTGGTATGGTTGAAAATAAAAGAAAAGTCTCTGAAAAAATAGACCGCCTATAACCGATAAGCGTGAAGCTACCCATGGGCGAGTATTAGGACCACCATGAGGAGAAATACTACCTTAAAGGGCAGGTGTGTTGAAAAAAGAAAAGAAAAAGAAAAAAAGAAGAAGTTCAAAACGAAAAGAAAAAAAGAGACAAAGGAAAAGAAAAATAAAATCATACCACATTGAGTACAGAAAAGCAATTACAAAACATAATTGAGACATCTAGGTTGGTTTGATCCATCGATCCCGATTTTTGAAATGAAATCATTGAGTTGGCTTGCTTAAGGATCAAGCTGCGAAAGAACCTTTGCACACACCGACACACTTTGAGTCTGACTTAGATCATTTATTCAAAAAACTCAGATTTGAGTTGCATTTGGTGTTTTGAAAGTTCTCTGGTTTCATTACTGAGCATTCTTTGAGGACAATAATATGAATAACTATTGGGACTATTTCGAAGCATGTAATATAGTATGATGATATGGAAGGTCCCACCATGTGGTTCAACTTGAGTAAGTGCAAACATCAGAGAGCAAAACGTTAAACCAAGATTGAGGGTGACCAGCCTACCACCCCATAAATAAGGGACACAATGAGATCTTAAGTCATGAGACCAAAAGCAATCACCAGAAGAGAATTGACAAAAAGAAACTATAAGTAGACCCATGGGGCGACCCAAAATAGTTATAGGCGACGGACACCGAGGAGCACAAGGAAGACCTAACCCATCGGAATAAGAAACATATCCATGTATACATGCACACACGTCATATGCATCCAATTTGTTGTTTTTGTTCACAGGATTTTAAGAAAAGGAAAAATCAGCAAAGAAAATCAGTAGTTTCGGGAATGAATTCTAGGGCCGAGGCCCACATCGTCAGAGTTTCGGAATGAATCCGAGGGTCGAGGCCCACATCGTCAGAGGTTTGGAATGAATCCGGGAATGAATCCTAGGGTCGAGGCCCACATCTTCAGAGTTTTAGAATGAATCTGGGAATAAATCCTAGGGCCGAGGCCCACATCGTCAGAGTTTCGGAATGAATCCTAGGGCCGAGGCCTACATTTTCAGAGTTTTAGAATGAATCCGGTAATGAATCATAAGGCCGAGACCCATATCGTCAGAGTTTTGGAATGAATCCTAGGGCTGAGGCCCACGTCGTCAGAATTTGGAATGAATCCTAGGGCTGAGGCCCACATTGTCAGAGTTTTGGAATGAATCCGGGAATGAATCTTGGGGTCTAGGCCCACATTATCAGAGTTTTGGAATGAATTCTAGGGTCGAGGCCCACATTTTCAGAGTTTTGGAATGAGTTCCAGGAAGTAATCCTAGGGTCGAGTCTCACATTATCAGAGTTTCAGGAATGAATCCCAGGGTCGAGGCCCACTTCATCAGCAGTTTTTTAGAATGAATCCCAAGATCGAGACCCACATTATCAACAAGCCGAGAATGGCACTCCGAGGATGGAGCAAGGTTCGGGAATGAACAAGCCGAGCATGGCACTCTGAGAATGGAGCAAAGTTCGAGAATGAACAAGCCGAGAATGGTAATTCGAGAATGGAGCAGAGTTCGAGTATGAACAAGCCGAGAATGGCAATCCGAGAATGGAGCAGAGTTCGAGAATGAACTAGCCGAGAATGGTAATCCGAGAATGGAACAAGGTTCGAGAATGAACAATCCGAGAATGGTAATCCAAAAATGGAACAGAGTTCTAGCCGAGAATGATAATCCGAGAATGAAGTAAGGTTCGAGAATGAATAAGCCGGGAATGGCGTTTCAAGAATGGAGCACAGTTCGAGAATGAACAATCCAGGAATGGCACTCCGAGAATGGAAAAAGGTTCGGGAATGAACAAACCGAGATTGGAACTCCGAGAATGGAATAAGAGTTGGGAATGAAAAAGCCGGGAATGGCACTCCGAGGATGGAATAAGGTTCGGGAATGGACCACCTCACAGTAACGGTTCAGGAATGGACCATCTCATATAGCACAGTTTGGAAATGAACCATCAGCATCAGTTTCATCGGGTATAGCACTCTAGGGGCAATGCCCATATTAACATCAGTATCGGTTTCGCTAGGTATGGCACTCTGGGGGCGAGGCCCACACCATTATCAGTCTTTCCGAGTATGGCACTCTGGGGCGAGGCCCATATCAGTATCAGTTTTACCGGGTATGGAACTCTGGGGGCGAGGTCCACATTAGCATCAGTATCAGTTTTTCCGGGTATGGCACTCTCAGGGCGAGGCCCATATTAGCATCAGTATCAGTCTTGCCAGGTATGACACTCTGGGGGCGAGGCCCACAACAGCATCAGTATCAGTCTTGCCGGATATGGCACTCTGGGGGCGAAACCCACATCTTTATCAATCAGGCCAGAGATGGCACTCTGGGGGCGAGGACCGCATCATTATCAGTATCAGTCTTGCTGGGTATGGTGCTCCGGTTATGGAGACTTAACATCAGTTTTGCCAGGTATGGCACTCCAGATATGGAGACACAGCATCAATTTTGCCGGGTATGGCGCTCCGGGTATGGAGACACAGCATCAGTTTTGACGGGTATGGCACTCCGGGTATGGAGACACAGTATCAGTTTTGCTGGGTATGGAGACACAACATCAGTTTTCCCGATACGGCACTCCGGGTATGGAGACATCAGATCAGTTTTGCCAAGTACGGCACTCCAGGTATGGAGATATTTCAGCGACACCTTGGGTATGAGGTTTAGCTTGCCAAGTACGGCACTCCGGGTATGGAGATATTTCAGGGACACCTTGGGTATGAGGTTTAGCTTGCCAGGTACGACACTCCGAGTATGGAGATATTTCAGCGACACCTTGGGTATGAGGTTTAGCTTGCCAGGTACGACACTCCGGGTATGAAGATATCACTACGGCACTCTAGGTACGGAGACGCAACCGCAACGCCTCGGGTATGGGATTTAACACGCCAGGTACGACACAATCAAATCAACTCTACAGCACTCTAGGTACGGAGACTCAACTGCGATGCCTCGAGTATGGGGTTTAGCACGCCAGGTACGACACAATCAAATCAACTATGCGACACTCTAGGTATGGAGACGCAACTGTGACACCTCAGGTACAGGGTTTAGCACGCCAGGTATGGCACAAACAAAATCAACTCTGCGGCACTCTAGGTACGGAGACATAACTGCGACACCTCAGGTACGGGGTTTAGCACACCAGGTACGACACTTCAGGTACGGGGTTTAGCATGCCAGGTACGGCACAAACAAAATCAACTCTGTGGCACTCTAGGTACGGAGACACAACAGCGACACCTCGGGTATGGGGTTTAGCACGCCAAGTACAACACAATCAACTCAATTCAGCACAACAGGCAAGTCAGGTGGCAGCTGGCGAGCCAGGTGAGTAAAAATACATTGCACTTACTTTGATATGATTGTCATTATCACAAACTGCACAAGTCTCATCAAAGTGGGGGCGACTGTAGGCACTGTATTTTTGCATATAAGTCCTGATGATGAGTCTCGTATGGAGACACTGCCTCTTTAGTTGTGGAAGCCGGGGGAAACGGATGTCGGAAGGGAATAGTCAAGAATTGACACATTGTTGGATTTAATACGCTGGAGTAGCTTCAGGTTCGCTTGTTGGACCTCCGTTCTAAGCCACACACCAAGCCTATTTCGCCCAAGCCCAATCCAAATAATTAAAACATATTTAAAATACAAATTCAAATTAAATTAAATTAAATCCAATTAAATTAAATTTAAATCTCATTCCAAAATTAAATAAATCCCCTTCCTAAATTAAAGAAATCTCATCAAATACTTTCCTAATCAACTTAAAATACATTCCCTAATTAAAAGATACATATCAAATTATATCCCTACCAAAACAGAAAAAAATCAAATCAAATTCAAAGACATTCCTAATTAAAAGATATCCCCATTAATACACAAATTCTTTCCCTATTCACATAAGGATTACCCATCCCTTGGCCTATAAAAAGAACCCTTAACCCACACATTCAACCCTAGCAGATTCACACAAAAAACACCAAACAGAAAATCATTGCCCATTGCCGTCCAAAAACCCCCCTCTTTGCCGTGAACAAATAACCAAAGTCTAACCCTTCATCACTCACGAACCTTCACTCAATTCACGCATAGCCTACACACAAGTCACCCACAACCTTCATTGCACTACCACTCACGCAAGATCACTCAGCACACGCTCACGTCCCTCACTCAGCACACGTGCTCACGCACCTAAGATCACTCAGCAAACGCTCACGTCCCTCACTCAGCATACACGCTCACGCACCTAACCCTACTCACTCAAGATCACTCAGCACACGCTCACGTCCCTCACTCAGCACACACGCTCACCGACAGCCCGCCTAAATCCTCTTTAGCTGAACACTCTGCTGCCCCTAAACCCTCACTAGCCGAGCACTCTACAGCCCCTAATACCCTCTCCATTCACGCATAAATCAAACCTCATAAAGCCGCATAAACTACCCAGAATAACCCCTTAAAACTGCCGCATAAACAGCCCAATTAACACAAATAAACCCTCCAAAAATACCCCCACAAACTGCCGAGAAAACACCCTACAAATAGTCCTTACAAACCACCGAAATTCTGCCCCAAAACCGTACTGAAAACTATCAAGAAATTCCCCAAGAAATCACCAAAAAAATGCAGCTCAAACCCCTTAAAACTGCCCCAAAACCGTCTCCGAATTAACCCAAAACTGTGACCAGAAAATACCCTTAAAACCATAACGAAACAGAGTGAAAACAGCCGCTCAAACAGCGAAATAGCGAGGAAAAATATTGGATTAGTGAACCAGAAGAGTTACGGAGCATTCACTATTCCGACGGTCGTGTAACGCACTTCCGAGAGTTGACATAAAAGGTTAGACCTTAGGGCACCTTTCTCATTTATTTTCATTCGTATTTTAATTGTTTATTGAATTTTATTTGCATGAGTATTGTGGAATAATGTGTGTTGTGGCCCTTGAGTGAATGGAAGATGTTTCGTCTCTTGTGGTATATAAGATGGAAACTCAAACGTAAATTTCGTAGCCGAATCTAAATGGACGGTATTGCGGTTTGCACTCGGGATACAATGTCACATACCACTTGAGAGACGCGTATTTCGTTTCATCCAAACTTTATATTCGAGCATGATTCGGTCGTTAGCAAGTCATTTATTTTTAAATATGATTACGTATTTTATTTATGCATGATTTAGTTGTTTATTTTTAAGCATGATTAGTTATTTATTTTGCGTTTAGAATTTGCATTATGTTTACATTGTTATTTGTTTTTCGTATTATATAATTAAAGTATGTTCATGAGATTGTCGTGTGTTATTGTGTGTTTGCCGTTATGATGACTCACTTTTTAAGCATGCAAACTTAGACGTAGGATTTATCTTTATGAACATGAACTAGGTATAGGTTGTTCTTGGGCATACATTTGAGTAGATTCGGTTAGTTTATTGCACAAATCATATCGTTACAAGTGACATAAGTAAGGGACCATTCTGAACCCGATGATTTGAGATCTTCCATTGTGAGGGGTGAGTGCGGCCTTAAATCACATTTTCCCGGTTCACACCGGGTGACGACTCCATGTTATTTCTCCGGTTTTGTCCCCGCGGGCTATTCCGTACTCCCAACCATGCCACAAGCCTAGAACATCATCGTCAACATCTGTGTCCTACAGTGAGTCAGTATTTCGACAACCTACGAGCATAGTGCAATTATACATATAAGGAAGATTTTCCGCAGCTAAACCTAAAACCACTCCCAAAGCGCCGTAAAAAGAGGAAAAGAAAGGTCAGTGCTCACTTGGAGATGATCCCTGGAAGGTTAAAAAGAAGGCCGAGCAAATTTTACCGAATGTGCAGTCCAGAATTTCCAATTTAGGGACAATCTACATATCTTGGGGGACCATCTATGGATAAATTACCACAGTCTGCCAAGCTATCTTTTTCATGTCATAAGAACCGATGGATACCGAAGAAGAAAGCGGATGAGATTACCCGGTTCACTATGTTTAAGCCACCATAACCATTTTGGGTGGTTGCGTCTGGCTGAAGACGTTAAACTTAGCGCTAGCGGGGAGGCAACCCTTGCATTTATTTTATTATTATTTTCTTTAATAATTTTAAATTTTTTATTGTGTGTTATTGTTTATTTATTAGTTTTGCATGCTATTTATGCAGGTAGCACCAGACACACAATGCCTGCGCAACCAAATCTAACCAGCAAGAGCCTGATCAACTCCATGCACGGTAGTGTTGTTCCTTACTTTTGTTCTTTAAATTTTTATCTTACATTGAGGATAATGCAAGTTTTAAGTTTGGGGGTGTGTCCATGCTGTTTACTTGCTATTTAGTTGTTTAAGTTTGAAAAAAAATTGTTTGTCTTTGATAGTAAATCATAAATCCTATGATGAATTTTGTTTGTTTATGGGTGAAATTCTAGAAACGATAAGTGCCCGATTTATTTTTATCTGATGCCTTGAATAACTAACCTATGTTAGACTCGTAAGCAAATAATATTAGGTTTTTAGCAGTGAAAACTTAAGTAGTTAACAAGGTGACTAGTTGAAGAAACTGCATGTCGATGAATGACCGTTTGCTTAGATATCTATCTTGATTTGCTAGTGTTATGAAGTGTGGTATAGCTAAAAAGAAAAATGTCTCTATAGAAAGAAAATAAACCACCTATAACCAATAAGCGTGAAGCTACCCACGGCGAGTATTAGGACCACCATGAAGAGAAATGCTACCTTAAAGGGTAGGTAAGTTGAAAAAAAAAATTTGAGTGAAAAATGAGAAAAACAAAAAGAGACAAAAACGAAAAGAAAAATCATACAATACTGAGCATGAAATAAAGCAATTACAGAGGATAATTGAGATATCTAGGTTGGTTTGACCCATCGATCTCAATTTTTAAACGAAATCATTAAGTTGGCTTACTTAGGATCAAGCTGTGAATGAACTTTTACACACATTGTGAGTCTATCCTAGATGGTTTACTCAAGAATTTGGATTTGAGTCGCAATTGTGTACTTTGAAGGTTCTTTGATTTCATCTGTAAGCTTTCTTTGAGGAAAATTTTATTTGCAACTATCAGGACTATATTTTGTTATTTTTATTTATATTTTTGCATGATTGTGTGTGAAGTGTCGTCACTAAAAGCCCTCACGAGACTATAACTCGTCCACTAGGGCCGCCTAGGGGTTTAAAGGCTTGTTGCATAGGCTAAATGCAATTGTGATCCCTACGAAAATGGCTTAGTTAATTTAGTTAATTTTAATTGTTTATTTGAATTTAGTTTTTTTTTGTATCTTTTGCTCGGGACTAGCAAAATCTTAAGCTTGGGGGTGTTTGATAAGTGTGGTTTATGCCCACTAATTCCGACATCTTTAGCTTATTATTTTATTTTATTTCGAGATATTTAATGTTAATTATAGTTTATTTTATATTTTATTTATAGGAAGCATTAGAACATCGATAATGGAGCAAGTACGTGTGTTTCGGGACCTATTGGGATCATCAAACTCAAGAAGCAGTAAAAACCAGCATCAGCTACACACTGAAATTAAAAAGGCTATAACTTTTGATTTAGAAAGAGTTACGAGACCCATAATATATCGATTTGCAACTACTCGAGGAGATCTATCCAATTATGTGCACTGGCGTTGTGGTGCCCAAGGCTTAGCACTGCAACGCCTAGAATTGAAATGAGAATGACCAGAATTAAAAAGGTAGCCACTATATTTGACCAAAATGCACACATGGGCATATTTGTGAAAGAAATACCAATTTAAGGAAAGAAAGACAGTGGGGGCACAGTTTTGAACACATGCACGTGGGTTTATTATTAAAGTAAAAAAAAATCTTTATTAAGTTGAAAGAAAAATAAAAGAAAACATGCAAGGTGGGCCGCAACTTTTGACAAAAGAGAAAAGAGCATGCACATGGTTCCAATTTAATTAGGTTTCAAATTGCTTGTTACATAAGTAACACAAAGCAGTGCCAATTCAAGAACCGTGGTGCCTCAAGCCTGCACGAATCCCATACTAAATGCTGAGAGAAGAGCGCCCAGAAGCCAACATATGGTTCAATTGGGTTATACTGGGTATTTGCGTCTGACCATCGACAGAGACTTTTGCATATTTTCGTGTTCCAGGTTAGCAAACTGATTTATTACACATAAGTAAGAGAATCAATTCATCCTTAGAATAATATTATTTGGAATCACGACCCTAGATATTTTGAGTCGTTTGATTATTTTTGTTAGATTTTCTTTTGTTTATTTTATTCACCTTATTTAAGCAAATCCACATTCAACCAACCAAAAGCAATCAATTCCCTTATCCCTATAATTAGATACTCGTAAATAAATAGATTCAATAATTAGTAACAACGGTAGGAATTAAGTCCTCGTGGGATCGATATTTTTATACTACTTGAACGATACGTGCGCTTGCGTTATACGCGTGTGTGTAAGCACCGGTCAAGTTTTTGGCGCCGTTGCCGGTGACTTATTTTTCTTGAGTTATTAATTTTGAAGCTATCTAATTTACTTTATCTAATTTTCTTTATTTTTATCTGTAAATTTTATTTATTTCTTTCTTTTATTTTCAGGTGGTTGAATAATGGAACAATACTGGGAGATTGAAATATTACGAGCTTTACAAGAAGATACAACCCAAATCTGGGAGCAACAGTCCGGTTTTCTGAGGCCTGTTGTCCAGCCCAACAACTATCATTAGATGTCAGAACAAATCAACACTACATTTTCTCAACAGAACGAGATGGGGAGATGTATGATATGCGATGGTAACCACCAAAGTGATCAATGTATATCCCGTTCAGAGTGGAAAAATTATTAGAATCATTCAAGGTACGAAGAACCAGCATATTTTTCATCTTATCCACCATCTACCTATGATCTTCATCAAGAACCAGAACCATCAGAGGAAGAACAATTGGTGGACATGCTCAAAGATTTGTTCAAGAAATGAGACAAAAGTTGGATACAATGCTTGAAACATTCCAGAATCAACTCAAAAGTATTCAGAGACAATCAGCATCAATTTAGAAACTGACATATCAAACGAGGCAGTTAAATGAAAACTAGAACTACATACCTCAAGGACCATTTTCAGATGACACTGATGAAGCCTTCGAGTACCAAGCATTTCACAATGACACTTTAACAGAAGAAGAGGCTGAGCAATATCAAGAACCAGAGGTATCAGTTCAGGAACCCAAACTGGTAAAGTCTCGATTTGATTTTTATTATCCAGACTCCGACGAAGATGAAGAAGTTGAGTTGTTTATACCGACTGCACCAACAACGGAGGATCAAACGTTCCATCCTCAAAATAAAGATCTTGGAGATTGCTTTGCACTGATGTTTGAAGAAGATCTACTTGAGCTAATCATTTCACTCAGATCAAAGGATGAAGACTTAAAATCAGACATATCTTTACATCCTCATATTGACACTTATGAAGCATGCATTTCACATATGACAGATGAAGAACCTAACGGGGAAATCCTAAAATTCATCTGTGAAGAAAAGGTAGAAAATAAGCAAGAAGCAGAGCAAATGCAGGAGCAAATTGAAGATCTAGTGAATTCAGGCAAAACATCAATGTTTTGGGGAGTACAAATCAAGCTTGACAGAATGGAACTTCCATTCCAAGTCAAGCACCATACGAGACCTCCTGATTTTGTTTCTTTCTTTTCAGGAACCACTGGAGCGATAAAGTTTAAGAAGATGGCACAAGCACTGAATAGGAAAAAATTCTTTTTGCTACCTTACCGTTAGAAGAGACCCTTCAAAAGCAACGCTCATGGGAATGTCTTTAATCGAACATCCAAAACGACTCTGAAACCTCATTGATAGATGGATTTCAGTCACGTCTGGCTGAAGATGAAAAATTTAGCGCTAGCAGGGAGGCAACCCATGCAATTTGTTGTAATTTCTATATTCATATTTTGTGTATATTTGTTGTAGAGTTTTTAATTTTTGTGATATTTTTGTAGGAAAATCACAAACGGAGCATTTTAAGACAGAAGGAATGGTGTTTGGCAATCACAAATATGAGAGTTAAGTCATTAGTGATGGCTGAGTAAGGAATAGATTCTTTAGACGCATCCTGATGAATTTATACTAAGCGAGTGGCGTATTGCGTACACAATTCTGTTGCCTTAATAATTGCTTTGATTTTCTTTTACTTTGTTATTTTTTTTATTTTCGCCGACAAGATCTAAACTTTTTTACTTTTCACGATTTATTTTAACGTTTATCTAATAATTGTCATTTGGCAGGTACTAGTGCAATTATTACTCACCCATATTTCTTTTTTCGACACATCCAGATATACATCCAAATAAGAGAGATAAAATGGAAGCAACTTCACAGGAGCGAATCAAGCGAATTTGTGTTTTTTGTGGATCTAATTCTGGTAATAAACCAGAATTCATTGAGGCTGCAAATGAATTGGGGCGAGTCATAGCAGAGAGAAATATGCACCTAGTATAAGGCAGTGGCAATCTTGGAATGATGGGAAGTATTTTAAAAGCCGTTCAGGATGGTGGCGGTCATGTTTTGGAAATAATTCCAAGAACTTTGGTGGACGAACATATAATTGGACCAATAAATGGAGATGAACTCATCGTATCAGGTATGTCTGAGCAAATCCATGAAATTATCAATACTGCAGATGCGTTTATTGCGTTACCAGGTGGACTTGGTACGTTTGAAGAAATGTTTACCGTTGCATCATGGGCGCATTTGAATATTCATCGGAAGCCCATTGGGTTACTTAACATTGAGCATTTCTTTGATTTTCTGTTTGTATTTCTTAAGGAAGCCAAAAGACATGAGTTCGTTACGAAATCTGTTCAAGATATTTTCCTGACTACTACAAAGGCTTAAGAATTAATTGACCAAATCCTAACATTTGAACCAAAACTCGACCCCATTCTTTCCAAATTAGACTGGTCAGATAGTGATCGTGGTAAACAGCATAAAATAGACATAGATCTTAATCGGTAAATTTTTGTAAATTAACTAGGTACGATTCTCTAAACTCTTCTTTAAGATATTGAAGATAATGTTTCATCTTGGGGGAGGAGAATAGTTGATACGTATCTTATTTTTCTTATGTTAGTATAAATTTGTGTTAATTTTGTGTCAATTTTGCAGGAAAAATAAAAACGAAATTTTTTAGGACAAAGAAAGCCAGTGTAAGCGAGATTATTTCAAAATAAAAATTTGAGAAAATCACGAAGGTAAAAAATTAATCCAGAAGAGACGGTAGAGTAAGGAGTCAGCTCTTGAGACGCGTCCCAGAGAATTTATCTGCCATCAGACTTGGTTTTGCCAAAAAAAAAAGAAAATCCCGCGTCGCAACGCCAAACAACCCGCGCGTTGCGACACCATAACCAAGACACAGAAACCCTAACCCTAATAACCGAGCATCGCAATACAAGGCCAATTTCAGCATCGCGACACTGGATCGATGACAAACTTAATATAGGGAGTCGCCGAGACAGAATTCATTTCCCTCACAGATCTCATTATTTCCTCTCAACTCACAACCACCAGAGAGCCAACCTTCACCGCCGAGTTAACCACCGAGACCACAATGAACCAAGCCGTGAAAAACCCTTACCGAGACACCGACTGCCCACCACCGAGATCTACTGTCGAGCCTTGCCGAGACCGAGAACCACAAAGCAACAGCCACCGAACCCTTGCCGAAACTCATCTCAGTCAAACCAGCCACGTGTCGCGAACGAAAGTCGCCGAGCCACCACTCAACCGAACCAGCCACACTGAGCCAGTGTTGAACCTAATCAATCACAGCCACTACCATCTTTACTGACCAGACCATGAGCCACAGAGTCACCACCGTGACTAGACTGAGATTCACCCACACCCGAAACCAAGATCTGCCATGAGCCACCCTTACCGATTCCACCAAGCAGCGAGACATCCACTGCCGAGCCCAAAACCGAAGAAACCCAGGTCCCAATTTTAAGTTATTAACATTAAAAATTTGAATTTTTTTTTGGTAATTTGTGTGGTATTTGAAGTGTTGGAATTTGATTGGTTGGATATTGGAAGTGTTGGATTTTGATTGATTCGTAGTTTTGGGGCGAAGTTGGGCGTTGACAGTTTCAGGGTGTATTTTGGGAAATTCTGAGATTTTAGGGGAGATTCTGTCGAAAATTCTGTGAAAATGCCACTAAAAAGGTCCAGGGCATCGACTTCTGCCACACCTACTTTTGATGATTTTAAATTCGTATCAGCTGATGCGGAGAAGAAGTATGAAGACGGAATAACCCGGAAACACCACATTATGAAGAGGGGATTTGATATCAACTTAGGGTTATTTCTAGATATTGACAGGATCATCATAGATCGGCACTGGCGAAAACTTTGTCAGCAGCCTCACCCCACCTATGCAACTATTGTACGCGAGTTTTACGCCAATGCTTCTGAGCATTGTGCGTATGTGGCAATGGTGTGAGGTCAACAGATATCATTTGATTCCTTAACGATTAACAAATTTTATGACACTCCTGATATGGAGGAAGATGAGTATTCTGCGGTGATGGAGAGCATTGATATCACTCATTTCACGGAGACATTGTGTGTTCCAAATGCTGCTTGGGTCATGAGTAGCACTGGAGAATATATGAAGATGAGTTCGAAGTTGCTGAAGCCAGAGACAAAAGTATGGTTCTATTTCGTGACTAAGACATTACTACCAGGATCGCACATCACATATGTCACGAAGGAACGTATGATATTTTTATACTGCATTCTGGAGAGTTATTCGATTAATGTTGGTAAGCTTATTTCGACCAACATCGCTTGGGCTGCCAGATCGACACAAGCTGGCCTATTTTACTGCTATTTGATCTCGTCCTTATGTACACAGACCAGGGTTCCTGTTGAACCAAGGGAGGAATTAAAGTAGCCCATGACAGCAATAACTGCCAGAATTATCCAGCAGTTTCATACCGAGAGACAGTCTCCTACAGCATCATCCTCTTCCGCACCAGCACCTGTACAACAACCACCTCAACCAGCTGTTGGACAATTATGACCCATAGCGTCACTATTTGAACATATCACGGTGTTGTTGTACAAATTAACTATGTGACAAAGAGATTGCACTCTTATCATTTGTGATTAGATCACCTAGATATATAAATGATGAGAGGTCCCTATGATTAGTGCCTGGAGTGAGAATGATATGAGACAGTATCAATCCGCCAAGGCAGAATCATTAAATATCCCTAGTCAGAGTATTATCGAGATTGGACATCGATGAATACGTAAAAGACTAGTATTACACTTGTGCGTGTTGTGGGAGCACAACGGCATAGTTCTCATATGTTTGGGTATAGGATACTCATGCAAGTGTAATATGAGGTTGTGTTTCTCCGATGGTACGGGAAACAGCTTCGCTCTGGATAGACCCCCTCGGAATTCCATTGGTAGTATGACTACGTGTCTATGGAAGTCCGAAATCAGGGTAGGTGTATTTGGTCTTAACCTGAGACTTGCACCGCTAATGCATACGACAATCAATATACTTTGGTTGAGGTCGTCCAGGGCTTTAACCGGTTCCTGTGTATGCCAATTCTGGGTATATCGAGAATCGTAGTGTATTGGGTGTGATGTCAAGATGGAAGTGTCACTCCAGTCATATGGAGTTGATGATCGCGCAGGGATACAGAACTGGTTCTCTATAAAAGGTTGCAACCGTCGGGATAATATGACTTGGTCATGATTATCTGATTCTGCAGAGACTAGTTGCTCGTTATCCGATATATGCATCATACGGGGCAGACACTGTACCAGCCCCAAGCCTTGCATGTGATCATCCGATGCTGGACAGAAATATGCAATACTACGGTATACTACGCTTGATATAGATCCTTATTACTGTAAGGATATTTCCGGAGAATTGGGTAGGCATTGTGCTTTGCTAGAAGCCAACATTGTCTTGTAAATCGGTACAAACGTAGTACTTGGTACTTACGTGTTCGGATAGTCCGACGACTGATTTGACTGCCAACATATCCGGGGATCTCACGGGTCGCTTCCCAAAGATTCACCGATGACGTATGACTCACACTTTAATTAATCTGGGATTAATAAGATGAGAGAGAAAATTAATCTGGGATTAATTGCGGAGATATTTTATCTGGGATAAAATATCAATTAAATAGAGATAACGATTAATTTGGAATTAATCGAAGAATTAATATATTCGATATATTAAACGAAATTGGATTTCGACGCGGAATGAAAATTAGATTTTAATTCGGGCGAACGAATTAATTTAGAATTAATTCGTTAGTGACGTGTATAGTAATTATGCTTGGCATGATTATTTAATTAAATTAGATTTAATAACGACGCAACGGAAAGTTCGTTAATTTAGAATTAGCGAACCCGAGCCCGAGATTATTTGCTAGCGCATTCGCATTTCGAATTCGAGTGTGGCAAATCAAATCAAGCGTCAAATCGCTAGTCGCTTCTAGCGTCACATCAGTCGTCAATCAAGTGATGGATGTCTTTCACTTTGAGTGATTGACGCCAGTCACTATTCACTGAGTGATGGATTGATGGCAAGTTGATGTGTGTGGTTGGCATTTATTGCTTTGGTTTTGGAGGGAAAAATTTAATATTGGTTTTGGAAATTATATTACCAATTTTTTGTTTACAAAATCATTAACACATTTTATCTCTCTCTCTCCTCCATTCTCTCTTCATCTCTCACGCCCAAAGAGGGCTTATTTGCTCACTGGTTTAGGCAGTTCAATGCTATGAGCCAACAGCAAAAGGGGAAGCAAAGTGATGAGATTTGTGGCAAATTTCATAAGAGCTAGCACTCCGAGAGACATGCGAAGGTGATAGAGAAGCTCACCCATGAGCCGAGAATCGTTCGACGAAGCTTGGAGCTTGTTCGAGGACCTCCAAATGGCGCAAACCAGTGAGGTGAACTGCTGCAGTTCATGCCCCGACAGTGAGCAGAATTTCAGTTTTTGTTGCCTCCGCGTCGCTCAACCGATCGATGTAAGTATTCCATAACTTTCTCGATTCGTATTCGCACATGTTTCATGATTGTTATTCGATCCTTGGGACCTAGAAAACTCCAACAATGGTATCAGAGCGAGTAAAAGCATGAAATTTGAATAGGGCTTAAAATTTGGGTAAAATGTTTTTGAGCATGATTTGAATTAATTGGATGTTTGAGTATGCTTATAACATGTTTAATTTAAGATTGATTGGATCAATTTTATGAAATGTTGTTTGGAACAAAATTTCCCCAAATTTTTGTGTTGGCCGAGAGGTCTCTATGCCCTAATGTCTTGGATTTTTTTGTTTCGTTGATCATTGGATGAGTTGGAAACAATCGGGAAATGTTGATTGCGGATTTAATTTGATTGATACCGAATCGATTTTGAAAATCCTTAAATTGCCGAGACTTTGAGCATGATTTGGGTTTGATTTTAATCAAATTGTGTTGGACACTAATTGATGTAGATTGCATGATTAATTAGCCTAATTTGTGTTTTGGAAATAAATGATTTGGGTGATTAATTATGTTAATGCACTTTAGTTAATTAAAGTATGAAATTTGGAATTTTGTGTTTAATTAAATTTGGGCCTATTTTGTGAATTTGGGCTTGAGTGTTGTAATTGGGCTTAATGGGCTTTGTTGTACAAAGTTGGGTTAAGGCAAATTGGATTGGATCCAATTGGGCCCAAAACCACTTCCATAAAGCCCAAATGCGACTAATGGACCTTTAAAGTTTAATTGGGCCTAATGGGCCAAAATTAATTTAAAGGCTTATGGGGTAATTCCCGGATTGGACTTTGGTTATCGGTTTGACCCGAGTTGACCAAAAGTCCACGCCTTAAGAAATTAATTAAAAGCCCATTGGACTTTAATTAAATTGACGTTGGACGTTAATCGGGCTTTGAGACCCGTAGCGATTAAATTTGGAATTTAAATCGTAAAAGGTTTATTATTAAAGTGTGTGATATTTAATTTGGAATTAAATAATGAATTAGAATTAAATGCATGTTAAATTAGATTTGATGTTGTAGTTTAATTTAATTCGAGAATTCGTACTTTGAGTACTTATTCGCAAAACGAGTTTGACTCGAACAAAATCAAATCATTGTTTGAACATTGGATGATCATTAATTATCAGATTAATTAATTTGATTAGATTGATTGATAACATGCTTGTGTGAATACATAGTTGCGATGCATGAATAGTGTATATCGGATGGATATTAGATGGGTGGGACAATTTTAGAAATTGTTGTAATAAATTTGATTTATTAATTGGACCTGCGTGTCCACCCTTATCACCTCTCATTTCTTTGTATTCTCTTCTCACCTATTCCCCTTAATGTAAATGAGGTTTCTTTAGAAGTGTAGTGTAACGGGTAGAAGGAATATTTGTGCTAGCGGGAGAGAGAAAGTGAGAGATTTGATCTAGGATCAATGTGTAAAGTATCCATCCGCATATCATTATTATTTTTTCATATACGCTTTATTATGTGTTTAGAATGCATGTTTAAGGGTGTATGATGATGAGACCTTAATAAAGATAATAAATTGGTTGCCAATTTGCACGCGAAAAACCCTCACAAAATATTAAGCGTTTTTCATTCCATTGAGTGATTCTCACTCAAGATCTAAGACGGCATTGGTTTGTTGGCCAAAGTCAAGGCCTTTTTCTGTCAAAGATGTGTTTGAATCACGAAGGCTTTGTTCCATATCAGTGTCTTGTCCAAGTTGTGGTTTGTTGGCCAAAGTCAAGACCACTTCTTGTCCATCGACATTGATTACGAAGCTTTCCATGGTCAATGGGTCGCGCTTGACTGGGATCACTAAGTTTGTTGTGCCAAAGCCAAGGCTTAGTTGATTCAGAGGAAAAAGGTTAGGTAATACATTGGATGTATTGGCATATATTTGATATATGTTTCGGACTTGGATGTCCCCCTACCGGATCTAGGAATTGGATTGGATCCAATCGATCTAAGAGATCTACCTAGTTAATTATCATACAATTTGTTGGCCAAAGTCAAGATTGTTGTGATATGTAACGGGATCCTAGCCCACTAGGAAACACGGTTTCCCGAGTACTCGACAGAGGGTTGGAGGCTCGCCGAAAAATAGTGGGAGGCAAGAATTGAATTTGCAATATTCGTTCAATTACTCGCCATACGTGCTCAATCGAATATCACGTCATAAATTCCGTCAATTAAATGTTAGTTGGACTAATATTTAAATTGTTGTTTTATAAATAGTTGGACTATTATATTCAAACAATTTAATTATGCTTGATTTTGTAATTGGATTATAGAAATCAAAATAATTGAATTTAATCTATTAAATTATAGTTGATTAAATAGTTGGACTATTGTAATCATTATAATAAATAGTACTTTAATCGTTGATTAAATAATTGGACTATTAAAATCAAGATTAAATTGAAAAATTAACGTTTAATACATAATCCTAGGGAAAATGTATTTAAATGGCTTAATTTTCAAAATTGGGAAAAATTTTAGGATGGTCCTGGAATTTAATAAGTTATTTTATTTGATAAAATAAAATATTATGCCTAAGCTCGGAGTTAAGCAAACAGTAGAGCATAATCTTTGGAAGATTATGTGATGATAACTTTAGTGCTTAATCCATTAAGCTTGTCGCAGTAGACTCCTTAATTTCTGAATCAGAACTAAGGATTAGATCCTTAAAATATGATAATGAAATTGAAGGATTTTTCATGGATCTATTTTAGATCTTTGAAATACTAAAATTGCAATAAATAATTCTTGGAGAATTAATGACTAATCTCAATGAGATAAAGTCAAAACTTTGCAATTAGGCAAGTAGCGCAATGCGCACCTTACTTCGATATTCTAGAAACCCATGGCTTGGACAAAGGCTTCTGAAGTGTTGAAAAGGGCAAAGGCAATATCATTATAATCTTCTGGGAAGATAAAGGACATATCCCAAAATGTCTGCCTAAATGTAGCAAACGGGATCGCGGAAGCGTGACTGCCGTTTGGACAAAGCAGACATGAAGGAATTGAAGACGAGAAAGGCTCTGACTTCAAATATGATTGTCATAAATATGTATTCATTACTAGTATTAAAATTAGATTTTAAATACTTAGTGTGATACATAAAATATATGTATTGATGTTCAGAATCTGTTTTGAACATGATACTGACTTCAATTGAGATTTATCTGCGGATTGGAAACGGGACGTAAGTCGCTGTTTTAACCGTAAATACCTAAGTTTAGGAACTACCATTTGGGTGTGTACCTAAATTTAAAAACTGTTATAATGTAACTAGTTTGACTAGATACATTATCTTTATATCAGTGTATAATCCGTTGTGGGTAAACCTTTATATTATAGAACACTAAAGTGTTTTATTATATAAAGATGATATTGAGATAAACACATTAGATGTGAAAGACAGAATTTTTATTTTGAATATAAATAAAATCTCAAACATATAAAATGACAAACAAATAGCTCAACTGATTTGATCAGGAAGAAAATAATTTGTGGCATTGTTGTCTAGGACACAATTAAACAAGAATCGTATATCCACACTTTTGAAGAGTGGGTACTAGGACTGATTTGACCATTCAAATAAAGTCTACGAATCTAGTTTATTGGGCAAAGTGCCTAAAACAATATTTACTTGGTAAAAGTGCAAATGCCACCGACCTGTAAGCCCTAGTTCATAGTGAAGCAAGTGGGCCCATGTATAGCTAGGCTAGAGGTGGATATGAATATTTCGTGACCTATACGGATGTGGCATCGCGTTATGGTTATGTGTTTCTTTTGAAGAACACAAATCGAAAACTTTTAGAGTTTCGACACGAAATAGACAAACAGATCGGCTAAAGTATTGTACCGTCACGGTAAGACCGTAATGGAAAATACTTAAGCAATAAGTTTCTAAAATACTTGAAAGAGTATAGTATTCTTTCAAATGAGGACTCCTCCCGGAACACATCATTGTGACGGTGTGTCCGAACTGAGTAACCGAATTTTGTTGGACATGATAAGGTTAATCATGAGTCGCTCTGAGCTACCATTTCCTTCAACGGATAAGCATTAACAGAGCAATAATTTATTTTGAATAAGGTTCCATAATAATTTGTTAGACAGATTTCATATTAGATATGAACAGGAAAGAAACTGGGTTTCACATTCCTGATAATTTGGGTATGCTAGGCATATGTTTGGATAATACCAAACTAGAACCCAAATTGGATAAGTGCCAATTGTAGGTTATCCTAGGGATAACATAAGTATAGTACTTATACATCTCACAAGAGAACAATTAGATTGTTGCTCAACATGCGGTTTTCCTAAGAGGAATACCGATATGCAGTGGTAAGTGGGAGGATAGTAAAACTCGATGAAAAATCAGAGTGATACTATTCCTGGCATAGATTCCTAATGGAACACAAATAGTTCATCAAGGATGAAACTATTACCATTAATCTTCGTATACACAAGAACCGCGTATGTCGGAGAGAGTCAGAAAAACAACCTGGGGTATGGGTTTCTGATCTCACCTCGTAAAGATGTTAATCTTTTGAGGTATACCAACTGACTACGTATGAGGAAGTGATACAAGGTATCAACTCCCTGATCATGAAAAAGTGTCATGAGTCCGAAATGGATTCCATGTAAATCAACCAAGTTTGGATACTAGTTGATGTACCGCAAGGCATTGTGCCTATTGGTACTATAAGTCTTCAAGGAAGACGTACATGGATGGCAACATACCAACGTGTAAAGCTAGGCTTTTAACGGAAAGGTATCGTTATCAATATTATGTTGATTTTGATTCAACCTTTTACCTGTTGCCATGGTAAATCCATTTGGATAATGCTTGCTTATGCTGCATGTTTCATAGATGAAATATATCAGCTAAACGGGAAAATCGTTTTCCTGAAAAGGAAACCTTTTGGAGGATGTTTTCAACATCCTGTCGATTTTGTCGTACTAAAACTAGCAAACAAGGTTTGCGGGTTATTCGATCCATGTTTGGATTGAAGCAAGCATAGGTTCTTGGAATCATCGTTTTGATGTAATCATAATGGTTATGATTTAATTCAAAACGTAAATGATTCTTATGTATAAGGAGGTTAGTGGGAGCGCACTGACAGTGGCTGTCCTAAATAAATAATGATAATACATCATTTCTTGGAAATGATATTCCCATATATAATCGGCGAAAGCTCGGCTTTCATGTAACTCTCCGAGAAACCGTACATTGAAAAATGTACGCGACCTGGTGTCTAATATGCTTTGAGCATATATGGTCACAAACTGGCCAATCCAAGTGATAGTCATTGGATTCTGGAGAAGGATAACTTGAAGTGACTGGGATCACTGCTACAAGATTCCTAACCGATAAAAACGGTACTACACAGTTTGAATAACGGTACAGTGAGCTGGAAATCTTCCAAGCAAGATTCTGTCACTGTATAAACAATAAATGCGGGTTATTGCAGCAGCTGAGGCAGCAATAGAAACCTTCTGGGTCGATAAATAAATCTAATTAGATTAGATGTAATTCTGTTAGCAGCTAAGCTAGGCTTGAGCACAGGCTAAAGAATTAACGGTCTCATCAACGATCCAGATAATTCGATATTCATCAGATTCGTTCGGATCATACATCGTGGCGATGTGATGATTGAATAAATCGCATCAGATGATAATCATGAAAATCCACTGACGAAAACCTTTTCTCAGCAATTTGAGCGAAACCGTACATAGTTCGGGTGTTAGACACTCGAGTGACTGGCTATAGGCCAAGTGGGAGATTGTTGGACAATTATGACCCATAGTGTCACTATTTGTACATATCACAGTGTTGTTGTACAAATTAACTATATAACAAAGAGATTGCACTCTTATCATTTGTGATTAGATCACCTAGATATATAAATGATGAGAGGTCCCTATGATTAGTGCCTGGAAAAAGAATGATATGAGATAGTATCAATCCGCCAAGGCAGAATCATTAAATATCCCTAGTCAGAGTATTATCGAGATTGGACATCGATGAATACGTAAAAGACTAGTATTACACTTGTGCGTGTTGTGGGAGCACAACGGCATAGTTCTCATATGTTTGGGTATAGGATACTCATGCAAGTGTAATAGGAGGTTGTGTTTCTCCGATGGTACGGGAAACAGCTTCGCTCTGGATAGACCCCCTCCGAATTCCATTGGTAGTATGACTACGTGTCTATGGAAGTCCGAAATCAGGGTAGGTGTATTTGGTCTTAACCTGAGACTTGCACCGCTAATGCATACGACAATCAATATACTTTGGTTGAGGTCGTCCAGGGCTTTAACCGGTTTCTGTGTACGCCAATTCTGGGTATATCGAGAATCGTAGTGTATTGGGTGTGATGTCAAGATGAAAGTGTCACTCCAGTCATATGGAGTTGATGATCGCGCAGGGATACAGAACTGGTTCTCTATAAAAGGTTGCAACTGTCGGGATAATATGACTTGGTCATGATTATCCGATTCTGAAAAGACTAGTTTCTCATTATCCGATATATGCATCGTACGGGGCAGACACTGTACCAGCCCCAGGCCTTGCATGTGATCATCCGATGCTGGACAGAAATACGCAATACTACGGTATACTACGCTTGATATAGATCTTTATTCCTGTAAGGATATTTCCGGAGAATTGGGTAGGCATGGTGCTTTGCTAGAAGCCAACCTTGTCTTGTAAATCGGTACAAACGTAGTACTTGGTACTTACGTGTTCGGATAGTCCAACGACCTATTTGACTACCAACATATCCGTGGATCTCATGGGTCGTTTCCCAAAGATTCACCGATGACGTATGACTCGTACTTTAATTAATCTGGGATTAATAAGATGAGAGAGAAAATTAATCTGGGATTAATTGCGGAGATATTTTATCGGGGATAAAATATCAATTAAAGAAAGATAACGATTAATTTGGAATTAATCGAAGAATTAATATATTCGATATATTAAACGAAATTGGATTTCGACGTGGAATTAAAATTAGATTTTAATTCGGGCAAACGAATTAATTTAGAATTAATTCGTTAGCGACGTGTATAGTAATTATGCTTGCCATGATTAATTAATTAAATTAGATTTAATAACGACGCAACGGAAAATTCGTTAATTTAGAATTAGCGAACCTGAGCCCGAGATTATTTGCGAGCGCATTCGCATTTCGAATTCGAGTGCGGCAAATCAAATCAAGCGTCAAATCGCTAGTCGCTTCTAGCGTCACATCAGTCGTCATTCAAGTGATGGATGTCTTTCACTTTGAGTGATTGACGCCAGTCACTATTCACTGAGTGATGGATTGATGGCAAGTTGATGTGTGTGGTTGGCATTTATTGCTTTGGTTTTGGAGGGAAAAATTTGGTATTAGTTTTGGAAATTATATTATCAATTTTTTGTTTACAAAATCATTAACACATTTTATCTCTCTCTCTCCTCCATTCTCTCTTCATCTCTCACGCCCAAAGAGGGCTTATTTGCTCACTGGTTTAGGCAGTTCACTGCCGTGAGCCAACAGCAAAAGGGGAAGCAAAATGATGAGATTTGTGGCAAATTTCATAAGAGCTAGCACTCCGAGAGACATGCGAAGGTGATAGGAAGCTCACCCATGAGCCGGGAATCGTTTGACGAAGCTTGGAGATTTTTTGAGGACCTCCAAATGGCGCAAACCAGTGAGGTGAACTGCTGCAGTTCACGCCCCAACAGTGAGCAGAATTTCAGTTTTTGTTGCCTCTGCGTCGCTCAACCGATCGATGTAAGTATTCCGTAACTTTCTCGATTCGTATTCGCACATGTTTCATGATTGTTATTCAATCCTTGGGACCTAGAAAACTCCAACACCACCACGGAGATCATCATGGCCTCGCACCTTATCTGAATGAATGGATCGTGTGGACTATCTAACAGACTACAATATTGCAATTGGTCAGGCATTTCAACAATTAACTCGAGATTTACATGTTTCTGTTCCACAGTTTCCAAATCCACTAGAGGACAGCAATGACGAGGAGGTCGATGATTAAAACTCATGTACTATTGTTCCCTTCTTTTTATTTATGTTTTGTAACGCATTGGAGACCATGCTAAGTTTAGGTTTGGGGGTATGAGTCTGTTTTTAAACTTTTTCAAAAATTCCGTTAAAATTTTTCTTTTCTGCATGCCTTATTTTGAATTTCAGTAATTTTAATTTTCGTATTTTAAGTGATTGTGTGTTTTAAAATTGAAAAACCCAAAAAAAATAAATAAATAAAAATAAATAATAATAAATATAGTCTGATGATTTGATTATTTGTTTAGCTAAAACGTTTTTGGAAAAGATAAATGCTAATTTCACTTTTATCCCTAATTTGAATTTCATATCTAGGTCAGACTCGTGCGCACTTTAAAAATAGTTGTGTAAGCAGTTAGATAATAAGGAATTAACGAAGTGACTAGTTAAAATAATCGGTGGTTGATGAATGACCATTTGTCTGAGTTTTTGTTTCTATCTGCCTTTATTATGTGAGGGAAAAAAAACTAAACCAAGCAAGTACTTAGTAACCGGGCATCTTGCCTCAGTAAGCAGTGATAGTTGCGTCAAACGAGAAAGCTTGTGTTAGTTTTTTAAAACATCCGAGATCCGGGTGATTAATTCCGTAGGGGTTTTTTAACACCTAGCGCCTTAAAACCATCTGGTTTGGGAGTCACTGGCCCAAAGCTTGCTAGATGGATCAAAGATGTTGTATATAAATAAAAAAAAAATCAGAAAAATCACATACCTCACCTGTGTTGATTGTAGTACACAGAACAATTTTAGATACTCAGATTGGTTTTACCCATTAACTACTGAGAATTGAGACGAAATCACCGAGTTGACAACTTAGAATCAAAGCTGTTTTTTAGAATATTCACACACACACTTTGAGTCTAATTTAGATATGTTGTTCAAAGGAAAGGATTTTAGTTGAAATATGCATTTTGAAGGTTCCTCTAACTTTGATGCTAGACATTCTTTGAGGACGCTATTTATATATTTCTTCTCTTTTCTTTTTGCTTTTGTGTGTATCAGTTTTACTAACTTTTTACTTTTATCAAATGTTTGTGGGTATCATTGCTGTAAACCCTCACGAGACTACAACTCGTCCACTAGGGACACTTAGGGGTTTAAAGGCTTGTTGCATGAGCTAAATGCAACTGTGATCCCTACAAAAGTGGCTTAGTTTAATTTTATATTTATGTTATTTTATAGTTTTGCTCGATGACTAGCAAAATGTTAGGTTTGGGGGTGTGATGAGTGGTATTTATATCTCTAATTCCCACTCATTTAGCCTAATATTTTGATTTATTTTGTGTTGTTTTGCAGATAAATAAAGTTTGGAAAGCATTGGAAGCAATTTGGGGCCAAAACAGTGAAAAGGGACAAAAAAAATGTATTTTTGTAATTTCGGTATCGCGCCGCCCAGACATCCAGCGTCACGACGTTTAACATGCGTCGCCTGCTAACTTGCGCCATGGACACGTGTCATAATCTAAGTGGTCTGCTAACGTGCGTCGATCATGCTAACGTGCGTCGTGACACGTGTCATCATCACAGAAGATCAACAAACGTGCGCCGGTTGCCAGTGTCAAAATCCCATTGGACCAAACCAAAGCACGTGCCACGTGTCGCCTTCCTATTGGATCGAACTTCCAGCCAATCACTGTGCGCCACGTGTCGACTTCTTAGTGGACCAAACTCCCAGCCAATGACATCATGACACGTGGCGCTCTCTTATTGTACCGATGAATTTCGCATTGACCAACCGCGTGGACCAGTTACTGTTTGGGCGTCGCGACCCCCGGTGCTTCAGCGGCGTGACGCCAGATGCTAAATGTTGCCTATAAATTGAGGCCATCAGCATTCATTTTCCTTCGTGCTTTCCTAGGGAGTTTTCTCTGTTTTTAGAGGATTGCATCTAGTTTTGTATATATAAATAATATTTTAATTATGTATTTTAATTTTTAGTTTCTATTTCAGCAGTTTATTTATTTACTTTTATGTTCAGTAGTTAAATTTCTGTTGGGGGAATGGTGAAGCTTTTATTATTTTAATTTAGATTAATCTCCCTTAAGTATAATATAGAAATTATATTTCAAATTAAAAGGAATTACCATCTTAATGGCTGATTTTATTTATTTGACATAAAATAACACCGCCTATATGGCTGGTCTTTAGGTGACAGATAATTACCGCCTATATGGCTGGTTTATGGATAAATAATGATACCACATTTATGGCCGTTGAACTTAATTAAAATCTGACTTGATGAGGAATACCGCCTATATGGTTGGTCGGTAATATCACGAATAAATTCTATATTATAGTAAGGGAGATTTCTAAATTAGAAATAGTAAAAGTGGATCCCCAACCCGAGCATTTTATTTTTTATTCTAGGGAAGTGACGAAACACAATATCCACACTTAATAATTGATTTTCTTTTATGGGTAATTCTTTAGTTTGTTTATTGAGTCTTAAGCTTAATGCTTCTTGTTGCCTGATCACCAATAAAATTAATTTGGTAAAATTAAAATGAACTAGACATAGGGATTTTAAGTTTAGCCTTAGATTCAATTGCTATAAAAAGGTGTGAAATCTGATAGAACTTTAGGACAAAAATATTACTCTCTTATCAACTGCATTTGTGACTGTTGTGGGCAAAAAGGAGTTGATTAATATTTTGTTGGCTGTGTATGTGGAGAATGGTAAAAATAATCGGAAAATTTAATTATTCGGTAATTTAGAAAGAAACAAAACAATTAGTAACCTGGAGTAGAAGTTTCACCTGATTAGTCACTAACTTCTTTGTTCTATTTTCTCTTGTCTTTTTGCTTTTGTGTGCATTAGTTTTACTACCTTTTTACTTTTGTAAAATGTTTGTGGGTATCGTTGCTGTAAGCCCTCATGAGACTACAACTCGTCCACAAGGGACACCTAGGGGTTTAAAAGCTTGTTGCATATGCTAAATGCAACCGTGATCCCTACGAAAGTGGCTTAGTTAAATTTTAATGTTGTTTATGTTATTTTATTTTGTTGTTTTGCTCGAGGACTAACAAAATATTAGGTTTGGGGTGTGATGAGTGGTAATTATATCACTATTTCTCACTCATTTAACCTAATATTTTGTATAGTTTCTCGAGTTTTATGAACGTTTTGATTTTTTTATTTATTTTACAGATAAAAATAATATTGGGACTTAATGGAATAATTTTGTGAAAATTTTGATTTATTTTGTGTTGTTTTGCAGATAAATAAAGTTTGGAAAGCATTGGAAGCAATTTGGGGCCAAAACAGTGAAAAGGGAAAAAAAAAATGTATTTTTGTAATTTCGGTATCGCGCCGCCCAGACATCCAGCGTCACGACGTTTAACGTGCGCCGCCTGCTAACTTGCGCCATGGACACGTGTCATAATCTGAGTTGTCTGCTAACGTGCGTCGATCATGCTAACGTGCGCCGTGACACGTGTCAT
The DNA here is from genome assembly GCA_019454045.1 of Zanthoxylum bungeanum. Taxonomy (NCBI): domain Eukaryota; kingdom Viridiplantae; phylum Streptophyta; class Magnoliopsida; order Sapindales; family Rutaceae; genus Zanthoxylum; species Zanthoxylum bungeanum. The sequence goes on from SKCR01005059.1 coordinate 103,391, forward strand.
CATCACAGAAGATCAGCTAACGTGCGCCGGTTGCCACGTGTCAAAATCCCATTGGACAAAACCAAAGCGCGTGCCACGTGTCGCCTTCCTATTGGATCGAACTTCCAGCCAATCACTGTGCGCCACGTGTCGACTTCTTAGTGGACCAAACTCCCAGCCAATGACAGCATGACACGTGGCGCTCTCTTATTGTACCGATGAATTTCGCATTGACCAACCGCGTGGACCAGTTACTGTTTGGGCGTCGCGACGCCCGGTGCTTCAGCGGCGTGACGCCAGATGCTAAATGTTGCCTATAAATTGAGGCTATCAGCATTCATTTTCCTTTGTGCTTTCCTATGGAGTTTTCTCTGTTTTTAGAGGATTGCATCTAGTTTTGTATATATAAATAATATTTTAATTATGTATTTTAATTTTTAGTTTCTATTTCAGCAGTTTATTTATTTACTTTTATGTTCAGTAGTTAAATTTCTGTTGGGGGAATGGTGAAGCTTTTATTATTTTAATTTAGATTAATCTCCCTTAAGTATAATATAGAAATTATATTTCAAATTAAAAGGAATTACCATCTTAATGGCTGATTTTATTTATTTGACATAAAATAACACCGCCTATATGGCTGGTCTTTAGGTGACAGATAATTACCGCCTATATGGCTGGTTTATGGACAAATAATGATACCACATTTATGGCCGGTTGAACTTAATTAAAATCTGACTTGATGAGGAATACCGCCTATATGGTTGGTCGGTAATATCACGAATAAATTCTATATTATAGTAAGGGAGATTTCTAAATTAGAAATAGTAAAAGTGGATCCCCAACCCGAGCATTTTATTTTTTATTCTAGGGAAGTGACGAAACACAATATCCACACTTAATAATTGATTTTCTTTTATGGGTAATTCTTTAGTTTGTTTATTGAGTCTTAAGCTTAATGCTTCTTGTTGCCTCATCACCAATAAAATTAATTTGGTAAAATTAAAATGAACTAGACATAGGGATTTTAAGTTTAGCCTTAGATTCAATTGCTATAAAAAGGTGTTAAATCTGATAGAACTTTAGGACAAAAATATTACTCTCTATCAACTTGCATTTGTGACTGTTGTGGGCAAAAAGAAGTTGATTAATATTTTGTTGGCTGTGTATGTGGAGAATGGTAAAAATAATCGGAAAATTTAATTATTCGGTAATTTAGAAAGAAACAAAACAATTAGTAACCTGGAGTAGAAGTTTCACCTGATTAGTCACTAACTTCTTTGTTCTATTTTCTCTTGTCTTTTTGCTTTTGTGTGCATTAGTTTTACTACCTTTTTACTTTTGTAAAACGTTTGTGGGTATCGTTGCTGTAAGCCCTCATGAGACTACAACTCGTCCACAAGGGACACCTAAGGGTTTAAAGGCTTGTTGCATATGCTAAATGCAACCGTGATCCCTACGAAAGTGGCTTAGTTAAATTTTAATGTTGTTTATGTTATTTTATTTTGTTGTTTTGCTCGAGGACTAACAAAATGTTAGGTTTGGGGTGTGATGAGTGGTAATTATATCACTATTTCTCACTCATTTAACCTAATATTTTGTATAGTTTCTCAAGTTTTATGAACGTTTTGATTTTTTTATTTATTTTACAGATAAAAATTATATTGGGACTTAATGGAATCAACTCGGGGCTAAAACGATGAAATCCGGAGGAAAAAAAGGTCAAAAATGAATTTACTATACGCGTCACAAAGTGCATAAAGTTATTATAATATAATATAGAAATTATAATTCAAATTAAAAGGATTACCGCCTTAATAGCTGGTTTTATTTATTTGGCATAAAGTAACACCGCCTATATGGCTGGTCTTTAGGTGATAGATAATTACCGCCTATATGGCTGGTTTATGAACAAATAATGATACCTTTTTTATGGCTGGTTGGACTTAATTAAAATTTGATTTAATGAGGAATACCACCTATATGGTAAGTCGATAATATCACGAATAAATTCTGTATCATAGTAAGGGAGATTTCTAAATTAGGAACAGTTAAAGTGGATCCCCAACCCCAGTATTTTATTTTTATTCTAGGGAATGTGATGAAACACAATATACACACTTAATAATTGATTTTCTTTTTATGGGTAATTGTTTAATTTGTTTATTGAGTCTTAAACTTAATGCTTCTTGTTGCCTGATCACCAATATGATTGATGTGGTAAATCTAAAATGAACTAGGCATAGGGATTTTAGGTTTCAGCCTTAGATTCAATAGCCCACGATCTTCCTTGAGGATAGATAACCATTTAATAGATTTCCTTACAGGATAGACATATACCTGTCGGGCGGGGGTAGCCACTATTAGAACTTGAACTTAATGAATCCAGGTAATTTGGTTGACATAGACATATGGTTCAATTGGGTTATACTGGGTATTTGTGTCTGACCATCGACAGATGCTTTTGCATATTTTCGTGTTCGAGGTTAGCAAACTGATTTATTACACATATATAAGAGAATCAATTCATCTTTCTAATAATATTATGTAGAGTCACAACCCTAGATCTTTGAGTCTTTTTTCCCCCCTTAGTATTTTCTTTTGAGTTTTTTTTTATTTTAATTAGCAAATCCACATTCAACCAACCAAAAGCAATCAATTCCATTTCTCCCTATAATTAGATACCTGTAAATAAATAGTATCAATAATTAATAACAACAGTAGGAATTAAGTCCTCGTGGGATCGATATTTTTATACTACTTGAACGATATGTGCGCTTGCGTTACACGCGTGTGATTACGCCTGTCAAGTTTTTGGCACCGTTGTTGGGGACTTATTTTTCTTGAGTTATTAATTTTGAAGCTATCTAATTTACTTGTATCTAATTTTCTTTATTTTTATCTGTAATTTTTTATTTCTTTCTTTTGTTTTCAGGTGGTTGAAAAATAGAACAATATTGGGAGATTGAGAGATTACGAGCTTTACTAGAAGAAGATACACCTCAAATTTGGGAGCAACAGTCCGGTTTTCTGAGGCCTGTTGTCCAGCCCAACAACTATCACTGGATGTGAGAACCAATCAATACTACATTTTCTCAACAGAATGAAATGGGGAGATGTTTGATATGTGATGGTAACCACCCGAGTGATCAATGTATATACCTGTCAGAGTGGCAAAATTATTGGAATCATTCAAAGTACGAAGAACTATCATATTTTCCATCTTATCCACTATCTACCTATGATCTTCATTAAGAACTAGAACCATTAGAGGAAGAAACATTGGTTGGCATGCTCAAAGATTTGTTCAAGAAACGAGACGAAAAGTTGGATACAATGCTTGAAACATTCCAAAATCAACTCGAAAGTATTCAGAGACAATCAACATCAATTTAGAGACTGACAGATCAAACGAGACAGTTAAATGAAAACCAGAACTACATACCTCAATGACCATTTTCAGATGACACTGATAAAGCCTTTGAATACCAAGCATTTCACGATGACACTTTCACGGAAGATGAGGCTGAGCAATATCAGGAACCAGAGGTATCAGTTCAGGAACCCGAACCGGTAAAGTCTTGATTTGATTTTTATTATTCAGACTCCGACGAGGATGAAGAAGCTGAGATGTTTATACCGACTGCACCAACAACGGAGGATCAAACTTTCCATCCTCAAAATGAAGATCTTGGAGATTGCTTTGCACTGATGTTTGAAGAAGATCTACTTGAGCCAATCATTTCACTCTGATGAAGACATAAAATCAGATATATCTTTACATCCTCAGATTGACACTTATGAAGCATGCATTTCACAGATGACAGATGAAGAACTGAATGTGGAAATCCTAAAATACATCTGTGAAGAAAAGATGGAGCAAGAAGCAGAGCAAATGAAGGAGCAAATGTCTGACCTTATTAAAGATCCAGTGAATTCAGGCGAAACATCGCTGTTTTGGGGAGTACAAATCAGAGATATCACCCAGAAGCTTGACAGAATAGAACTTCCATTTCAAGTCAAGTGATGGGTGGTATTTATATCACTATTTCCCACTCATTTAGCCTAATATTTTGTATAGTTTCTCGAGTTTTTTGAACATTTTGATGTGTTTTTATTTATTTTGCAGATAAAAATAATATTGGAACTTAATAAAATCAACTCGGGGCTAAAACGATGAAATTCGGAGGAAAAAATATCAAAAATGAAATTTTACTATACACGCCACGAAGTGTAGTTCGAAATTCTAGTTTTGCGAATATTTCGTATTTTTGCCATAATGTTTTCATCCGATATATGATTGAGCTGATTCAAGTTGCAGATTGCATAAGACTCAAAGATCTACAACTTTGAAAGACAAAATAATTTCGAATTCTGAAGTTACCATGGCCAAAATTGATAAACAATTCAGTATATTTTGTGTAACTACTATAGTCATTTTCAAAACATAATATAAAATTAGTAAAATAAAAAATAAAAATTGTCAAACTTCCACCAAACATGCTTTCATGTTTGGTGCCATGTTTGATGCCATGTTTGGTGTCACGTTTGGTGGAGCAATCGGTGGAGCAATCGGTGGAGAAATTAGTGGAAGCTTTTAGATTTTCCTATAAATATCAAGTCATTTAATTTGTAATTCTCATGCTTTCCATAGGTTTTTCTAAGGAATTTAAGGAGTGCATATTGTGTGTTTATTTTTAGAAATTTAATTTATGTATTTTTATTTTCAACAATAGTAGTATTTCTTCTTCTTCTTCTATTTTCTTTTATGTTTAGTAGTTAGATTTCCATGGGGGAATGGTGAAGCTTTTATTATTTTAATTTAGATTAATCTCCCTTAAGTATAATATAAAAATTATATTTCAAATTAAAAGGAATTACCGCCTTAATGGCTGGTTTTATTTATTTGACATAAAGTAACACCACCTATATGACTAGTCTTTAGGTGACAGATAATTACCGCCTATATGGCTGATTTATGGACAAATAATGATATCGCCTTTATGGCCGGTAGGACTTAATTAAAATATGACTTAATGAGGAATACCACCTATATGACTAGTCGGTAATATCACGAATAAATTCTATATTATAGTAAGGGAGATTTCAAAATTAGAAACAGTTAAAGTGGATCCCCAACCCGAGCATTTTATTTTTATTCTAGGGAAGTGATGAAACACAATATACACACTTAATAATTGATTTTCTTTTTATGGGTAATTCTTTAGTTTGTTTATTGAGTCTTAAGCTTAATACTTCTTGTTGACTGATCACCAATAAGATTGATTTGATAAACTTAAAATATACTAGACATAGGGATTTTAAGTTTAGCCTTAGATTCAATAGCCCACGATCTTCCTTGAGGATAGATAATCCTTTACATATACCTGTCGGGCGGGGGTAGCCATAATTGGAACTTAATCTTAATGAATCCAGGTAATTTGGTTGACATAGACATATGGTTCAATTGGGTTATACTGGGTATTTACGTCTGACCATCGACAGAGGCTTTTGCATATTTTCGTATTCCAGGTTAGCAAACTGATTTATTACACATAAGTAAGAGAATCAATTTATCCTTAGAATAATATTGTGTGGAATTACGACCCTATATATTTTGAGTCGTTTGTTTATTTTCCTTAGTATTTTATTTTGTTTATTTTAGTATTTTATTTATCAAATCCACATTCAACCAACCAAAAGCAATCATTCTCTTCTCCCTTAATTAGATACTTGTAAATAAATAGATTCAATAATTAGTAACAACGGTAGGAATTAAGTCCTCGTGGGATTGATATTTTTATACTACTTGAACGATACGTGCGCTTGCATTATACGCGTGTGAATGCCCCGGTCAAGTTTTTGGCGCCGTTGCCGGGGACTTATTTTTCTTGATTTATTAATTTTGAAGCTATATAATTTACTTGTATCTAATTGCTTTGATTTGCTTTTCTTTTGTTATTTTCTTTTATTTTCGTCGACAAGATCTAAACTTTTTGACTTTTCATGAATTATTTTAACGTTCATCTAATAATTGTCATTTGGCAGATACTAGTACTATAATTACTCACCCTTTTCAGGATCTATAAATTCAGCTCGTCATTCTTCTCTTCTACACATTCAGATAAAAATTCAGATAAGAGAAAAATGGAAACCACTTCCAAGCGATGAGTTACTCATATATGTGTGTTTTGTAGATCTAATTCTGGGACAAAGCCAGAATTTATAGAGGCCGCAAAGGAATTGGGGCGAGTTATTGCTGAACGGAACATGCACTTAATATATGGCGGTGGCAATCTTAGATTAATGGGATGTGTTTCAAAAGTCGTGAAAGAATGTGAGAGCTATGTTTTGGGAATCATTCCAAAACCATTAGCAGAGACAAACCTCATCGGAGAATCAAATGGCGAGGAATGCATTGTCTCAGGCATGTCTGAACAACTCATTGAAATGGTCAATCACGCTGACGCCTTCATTGCTTTACCAAGTGGGCTAGACATGTTAGAAGAAATATTCACAGTAGCATCTTGGGCAAATTTGAACATCCACCAGAAAATCATTGGATTACTTAATGTGGATGGATTTTTCGATTTTCTTTTCGTATTTCTTGCAGATGCTAACAGACTTGGGCTCATCTCGAAACTGATAAAAGACATATTCCTAACTGCGAGAAAAGCTGATGAATTAATTGACCAACTTTTAGCCTATGAACCAAAAATCGACCTCATTGTGTCCAAGTTGAACTAGACAGATAGCGATCGTGGTAAGAAGCGTAGATTGGACATAGATCTTAATCGGTAATTTTTCTGCTAACCAGGTACTATCCTCTAAACTCTTCTTCTACTTTTTAAGACATTGGGGATAATGTCTCATTTAGGTTTGTGGGAGGGGAATAGTTGATTAGTATCTTGTTTTTATTTATTTTTAGTCCAATTTTTTTTTGAAAAATAAAAAAAAAAAATTGAAATTTTTTTATAAAAATATAAAAAATTATTTTATGTTTTTGTGTGTTTTTAATTTGATTAGTTGGGTAAAATTGGTGAGAGATAGCTGAGTAATGAGTCTCTACTCCTGAGACGTATTTCAAACCTATTTCAAAACAAGTTAATTTTTGTTTATTTCCTTTTGAATTATTTAATTTGTGAATTCTCCATAAAACTTACTAAAATGGATCTTTATATGCTTAGTTGACAGGTATTATCAACATGCATAGTAACATACGTACATGAGACGTAATTGAAAAGTTTGTAATATTCAATGCTCTAGTTTAATTGGAGGAAGCATCTCAAAAAGCAATGGAGTAAAAAAAATTCGGATGTACAAAAATAAAGTATCTGAGATCCAAGTTATTAAGTCTGTAAAGGTGTTTTACACCCAGTGCCCTAAAGCCAACTAGTTTGGGAGTCACTGACCCAAAGCTCGCTACATGCATCAAAGATGTTGCAAATATATATATATATATATATATATATATATATATATATATATATATATATATATATATATATATATATGAAGTATGAGTAATTAAGTCCGTAGGGGTGTCTTAACGCCTGGTGTCCTAAAGCCAACTGGTTTGGGAGCCACCGACCCAACACTCGCTACATAGATGGAATATATTGTATATAAATAAATAAAATATATCAGAAAAAGAAAGAAAAATCAGAAAAATCAGAAAAATTATTCCATTGCTATAAAAAGGTGTGAAGCTGATAAAACTTTAGGACAAAAATATTACTCTCTTATCAACTTCACTTATGACTGTTGTGGGCAAAAATGAGTTGTTTTATATTATGTTGACTATGTATATGGAGAATGGTAAACATAATCGGAGAATTTACTTATTCGGTAGTTTAAAAAGAAAGAAAACAACTAGTAACTTGGAGTATAAGTTTTACCTGATTAGTCACTATTTTCTTTATTCTCTTTTCTCTTGTCTTTTTGCTTTTGTGAGCATTAAGTTATACTAACTGTTTACTTTTGTAAAATTTTTGTGAGTATCATTGCTGTAAATACTCACGAGACTACAACTCGTCCACTAGGTACACCTAGGGGTTTAAAGGCTTGTTGCATATGCTAAATGCAACCGTGATCCCTACAAAAGTGGCTTAGTTAAATTTATTTATGTTATTTTATTTCGTGTTTTGCTCGAGAACTAGCAAAATGTTAGGTTTGGGGGTGTGATGAGTGGTATTTATATCACTATTTCCCACTCATTTAACCTAATATTTTATATAGTTTCTCGAGTTTTATGAACGTTTTGATGTGTTTTTATTTATTTAGCAGATAAAAAAAAATTGGGACTTATTTGAATCAACTCAAGTCTAAAATGATGAAATCCGGAGGGAAAAATGTCAAAAATGAAATTTTACTATACGCGCACGAAGTGCAGTCTGAAATTCCAATTTTGCGCATATTTCGTATTTTGGCCATAACGTTTTCATCTACTATCCGATTGAGCTGATTCAAGTTGCAGATTGAAAAAGACTCGAAGATCTACAACTTTGAAAGACAAAATAATTTATAATTATGAAGTTACCATGGCCGAAATTGATGAAAAATTCAGTATATTTTGTGTAAGTACTATAGTCATTTTCAAAATATAATATAAAATTAATAAAATATAAATATAAAAATTGTCAAACTTCCACCAAACATGCTTGCATGTTTGGTGCCATGTTTGATGCCATGTTTGGTGCCATGTTTGATGCCATGTTTGGTGCCATGTTTGATGCCATGTTTGGTGTCATATTTGGTGGAGCAATCGGTGGAGCAATCAGTGGAGAAATTGGTGGAAGCTTTTAGATGTTCCTATAAATACCAAGCGGTTTCATTTGTAATTCTCATGCTTTCCTTAGGTTTTTGTAAGGAATTTAAGGATTGCATCTTGTGTGTTTATTTTTAGTAATTTAATTTATGTATTTTTATTTTCAATAATAGTAGTAGTTCTTCTTCTTCTTCCTCTATTTTCTTTTATGTTTAGTAGTTAGATTTCCGCTGGGGAAAGAGTGAAGTTTTTATTATTTTAATTTAGATTAATCTCCCTTAAGTATAATATAAAAATTATATTTCAAACACACATGATTGCATCTTGTGTGTTTATTTTTAGTAATTTAATTTATGCATTTTTATTTTCAATAATAGTAGTAGTTCTTCTTCTTCTTCTATTTTCTTTTATGTTTAGTAGTTAGATTTCCGTTGAGGGAAGGGTGAAGCTTTTATTATTTTAATTTAGATTAATCTCCCTTAAGTATAATATAAAAATTATATTTCAAATTAAAAGGAATTACCGCCTTAATGGCTGGTTTTATTTATTTGACATAAAGTAACACCGTCTATATGGCTGGTCTTTATGTGATAGATAATTACCTCCTATATGACTGATTTATGGACAAATAATGATACCGCATTTATGGCCGGTTGGACTTAATTAAAATCTGACTTAATGAGGAATACCGCCTATATGGCTGGTCGGTAATATCACGAATAAATTCTATATTATTGATGAGTGGTAAATCTATCACTATTTCCCACTCATTTAACCTAATATTTTGTATAGAATCTCGAGTTTTGTGAATATTTTGATGTGTTTTGTGTTATTTTGTAGATAAATAAAGTTTCAGGACATTCTGGAGGTGATATGGAGCAAAACCAGATAAATTGGCAAAAAAAGGGCCGGCGTCGCGACGCTGAAACCTTTGGCGGCGCGACGCCCAGCGTACGCCGTCACTACTAATATGCGCCATGGACACGTGGACCAACCAGAGAAATTTGCTAATGTGCACCGTGCGCCATGCCACGTGTCACCATCAGAGCCGATCTGCTAACGTGCGTCGTGCCACGTGTCGCAATCCTACGGTGCCGACAATCGCGATCGCTGACGTGTGCCAAGTGTCATCCGACGTGTCGCCATGTGGCATGCCACGTCAGCAGTCAACGGTCAACTCTGATACGTGTCATGCCACGTCATCGCCACGTCATCTGGTCAACCGAGTCAACATTTGCTAAAATGCGCCGTGCCACATGTCATCATCTGAGTCGCTCTGCTAACGTACGTCATGCCACGTGTCATAATCCTACGGTGTCGACAATCACGATCGCCATGTCAGCACAATCATTAAACCGACGCGTGACACGTAGCACTGTTCTGGCGTCGCAACGCCAAAGGCTTTAGCGTCGTGGCGTTGGAGGCTTATCTGCCCCTATAAATTCAGCTCAAAATTCTTATTTCAGATGTACTGTTCTCTCTGAATTCTCTGATGTAAATAGGGAATTTTCTACCTAGTTTCTTTTAATTACAGTTTTGTAATAGTAATAGTAATTACATTTTATAATAGTAATAATTTTACTATTGTAATAGTAATAGTAATTTATTTTTACTTTTACTTTTTACAGTTTTACTATTCAACCACGAGGAGGTAACTTCCCCCTGCTACGGTGAAAGGTAATTCTTTTACTATTACTATTTAGATTCATCTCCCTTAAATATAATATATTCACTATTTAAAATTTGACTTAAGAAGGATACCGCTATATTGGTCGGTTGGCTATTTATTATAAACTGGTTAAACCTGACTTAACAATGATACCGCCAGATTGGTTGGTTGGTTATTAAATTCATTTTACCGCCTATATGGCAGGTTTATGGGCAAATTTTACCGCCTTTATGGCTGGTTGGACTTAATTTGACTTAATCAAGTTACCGCCTATATGGCTGGTTGGTTTTAATATCACAAGTGAATATGTTATATTAAGGGAGTATCTATGTAGTAAATAGTAAAAATAATTCCTTTTACCTTAGCATTTTATTTATTGCAATTTATTTTTCCGCATTTACTTTCAGCAATTTACTTTCAGCAATTTATTTTAAGTTTTAACCAGTCCTAGTTATGTGTCGTAACTAAATTAGTTATCTAGGGTTGTGATGAATTTCAATATCATGGTTTTATAAGGGGTTAAATTATAGTCTGGGTAATATAAAGATTTATTTATTGAGTCTTAATCTTAATGTTTTTTATTAACTGGCCATTAATAAAATTGATTAGGTAAACTTAAAATGAACTAGACATAGGGATTTTAGGTTTAAGACCTTAGACTCAATAGCCCACGATCTTCTTTGAGGATAGATAACCCTTTAATAGATTTCCTTACATGATAGGAATATACCTGTGGGGTGGGGGTAGCCATAATTGGAACTTAATCTTAATGAATCCAGGTAATGTGGTTGACATAGACATATGGTTCAATTGGATTATTCTGGGTATTTGTAATTGACCATCGGAAGAGGCTTTTACATAATTTAGTGTTCCAGGTTAGTAAATCAATATATTAGCCAACTATAAGATAACCACTTCATCTTTAAATAATATTGGAATAAATCACAACCCTGAATAGTTTTTATATATTTGAATTTTCTTCAATCTATTTACGCAAATTTTATTTACATGTTTTTAAATTTAGAATCATCACCTTTTCCCAATCAAACCAACTGCTAGATACCAGTAATCATTTGGCCCCATTAAAATTAATAGCATAGGTATTAAGTCCTCGTGGGATCGATACTTTTTATACTACTTGAATGATATGTGCGCTTGCGTTATACGTGTGTGTAAGCACCAGTCAAGTTTTTGGCGCCGTTGCCGGGGACTTAGTTATCTTTTACAATTAGTTTAGGGATTAGATACCGTTACTCGTATCTAATTTTTTCTTTTTATTTTTTATTTTTATTTTTACTTGTTTCAGGTTCTCAGACACTACATAAGACGAACCAGAAGCTTTGAGATCCAACCGCTCGACCCTGAGATTGAAAGAACCATCTGACAGTTGAGAATGGAAAGGCGAGAAGGCCAAGAAGCAATCATTAACATGGAACCTGAACCTTTGGAGGTTGCACCACCAATTCCCATTCGAGACAGAACCATTCCGGTGGTTGACGGCTTCATTTCCTGTATTGTACTTCCTCCCTTACCAGCAAATGCATGTGACATCAAAACATGCATCCAAATGATTCAACAGTCAGTGCAATTTGGAGGAAATGCAACTGAAGATCCTAATGTCCACATTAGCAACTTCCTGGAAGTTTGCGGCACTTTCAGTTACAACCGAGGAGCTGAGATGAGACTGCGGGTTTTTCCATATTCCCTGAAAGACAGAGCTAAGGCTTGGCTACATTCACTACCAGCAGGTTCCATCAGGACATGGAACGATCTAGCAACCAAATTCCTTACAAAGTACTTTCCACCAGCCAGAACATCAAAACTGAGGAATGACATCACATCTTTTGTACAACATGATTCAAAGACTCTCTACGAAGCTTGGGAAAGGTACAAAGATTTGCTTCAGAAATGTCCTCAACATAAGATTCCAAAATGGCTTCAAGTTCAAACTTTCTATAATGGACTTTTTGGGCTGATGAGAACTACAATTGATGCTGCTGCTGGTGGAGCACTAATGGCAAAAGGAGAAGATCAAGCCTGGGACCTGATTGAAGAAATGGCTAACAACAATTACTTGTGGCCAACAAAAAGGAGCATGATCCAGAGAATTGCAGGAATTTATGAAGTTGGAGCAAACACAGCAGTCAGTGCCAAGCTTGATCAAATTTGCAAATTCATGGAGACTCCTAGCACACAAAGCAACATTGGAGCCACTAATTCACCATATGGAGGAGCACCAGAGCCAACCCAACCTGAAAAAACGGTGAATTATGTCAATAATTTCAACAGACAGGGGAACAATCCATATTCCAACACCTATAACCCAGGGTGGAGGAATCATCCCAACTTTTCATGGAGCAACAATTCAGGGTAGAAGAACAATCCACCACTTGGATTTCAACAGCAGAACTATCCACCACCTGGATTCCAGCAACAAAATAAAGGCCAGAAGCATGCAAAAGAACCAGTAATGGCGGAAGTGCTAGCCCAGTTGAAAAGATATGAAGCTGTGTTCCAAAACCAATCAGCTTCCATCAAATCACTGGAGAATCAAATTGGTCAAATGGCCAATGCTCAGAGTTACAGACCGCCAGGAAATCTTCCCAGCAATACAGAACCAAATCCGAGGGAATGAGCAATGTCAAGCCATCACCTTGAAAAGCGGTACTGAGATCAACAAAGATGTTGGAGTCAAAGTAACAGTTAAAGAAGTTCCAAAAGAAACAGAGCAACAGAAAGAGGAAAAACAAGAAAAGGAAAAAGAACCAGAACAGATCACTCCACCTCCACCTTTTCCACAATGTCTTCAGAAAAATAAATTGGACAAGCAATTTGCTCGTTTCTTGGAAGTGTTCAAAAAGCTGCACATCAACATCCCATTTGCAGAAGCCTTGGAAGAAATGCCCGGTTATGTTAAATTCATGAAAGACATTCTTTCATGAAAACAGAGATTGGGAGATTACGAGATAGTAGCATTGACGGAAGAATGCAGCGCCATCATTCAGAGGAAACTTCCCCCAAAGTTGAAAGATCCTGGCAGTTTCACAGTCCCTTGCACCATTGGAGAACAATACATTGGTAAGGCTTTATGTGATTTAGGTGCTAGTGTTAACTTGATGTCGTTTTCTATTTACAGGAAATTGCAAATTTGAGAAGCAATGCCTACCTCAGTCTCTTTGCAACTTGCTGATCACACACTCGCATTTCCGAGGGGTGTTGTTGAAGACGTGCTGGTTAAAGTTGATAAACTGATTCTTCCAGCAGATTTCATTATCCTTGACATGGAAGAAGACAAAGATGTTCATATCATCCTTGGACGACCATTCTTGGCTACAGGTCGAACTGTGATTGACGTACAAAATGAGAATTGACCATGAAAGTTTAAGACCAAGAATTTACCTTTAATGTTTTCAAAGCCATGAAATTCCCGAGTGATGAAAATGAAGAAGAATGTTTCAGAATTGATGTTGTTGATAGTATCATTCCGGATACTGAGTCATCTCCCACGGACAAACTTGAAGCTTGTATCACCAACATGACTGATAGCGAGCTTGATGCTGAAATCATGGAATGTATCAACTTTCTTAACAAGTCATTTCGGTTCAAGGTAACACCACCAGTGGAAAGTCTGAAACTCTCAAAGAAAGATCGAATCAAGCCTTCGATTGAAGAACCACCACAACTGGAGCTGAAAATACTCCCGAGCCACCTCAGGTATGCTTTTCTTGGAAACTCATCTGAATTACCTGTTATTATTTCTTCGTCGCTAACATTGGAGCAGGAAGAAAAGTTACTGAGGGTGCTTCGAGAACACAAAAGAGCCATTGGATGGACTATAGCAGACATTCGAGGCATTAGTCCATCATTTTGCATGCACAAGATCCTGATGAACGATGAGTACAAACCCACAGTGGAACATCAACGGAGACTCAATCCAATCATGAAAGAGGTCGTGAAGAAAGAAATCATCAAATGGTTGGATGCTGCATCATTTACCCCATCTCAGATAGTACCTGGGTGAGTCCTATGCAGTGTGTACCAAAGAAATGAGGAATTACTGCTGTCACCAATGAAAAGAATGAACTGATTCCAACAAGAACAGTGACTGGATGGAGAGTATGCATGGACTACCGAAAGCTGAACAAAGCCACAAGAAAAGACCATTTTCCACTGCCATTCATTGACCAGATGCTAGACAGACTGGTGGGACATGAGTTATATTGCTTTCTGGATGGATATTCAGGTTACAATCAGATTGTCATCGCCCCAGAAGATCAAGAGAAAACTACATTTACATGTCCCTATGGTACTTTTGCTTTTCGCAGAATGCCATTTGGATTATGTAATGCCTCTGCCACATTTCAGCGTTGCATGATGGCCATCTTCTCAGATATGCTGGAGCAGAGTATGGAGGTTTTCATGGATGACTTCTTTGTATTTGGAGACTCATTTTACCATTGCTTGCAAAACCTTGAAAAGGTGTTACAAAGGTGTGAAGATACCAACCTGGTACTCAACTGGGAGAAATGCCACTTTATGGTGCAGGAAGGTATCGTTCTTGGACATCGAATCTCAAAAAAAGGGATTGAGGTAGACAAAGCAAAGATCGAGACAATTGAAAAACTACCTCCACCAATATCTGTCAAAGGGATTCGGAGTTTTCTTGGACATGCAGGCTTCTACAGGAGATTTATCAAAGACTTTTCCAAGATTGCTAAACCTCTGTGCAATCTTTTGGAAAAGGATGTGTCTTTCAACTTCACCAAAGAATACCAGGAAGCCTTCGAGATTTTAAAACAGAAGCTGGTTTATGCCCCCATCATAGTAGCACCAGACTGGACCCTTCCATTTGAAGTGATGTGCGATGCTAGTGATTTAGCTGTAGGTGTAGTTTTGGGACAACGCAAAGTAAAAATTTTCCACACCATTTACTACTCCATCAGGACTTTGAATGAAGCTCAGCTTAACTACACAACCACTGAAAAGGAGTTGCTCGCAGTTGTGTTTGCTTTTGACAAATTCCGTTCTTATCTGCTGGGTCCCAAAGTAGTGGTCTACACAGATCATTCAGCAATCAAATATCTGATGTAACATCCTGCCTAGGCCAGAATGATACCGGCAGGAGACAGGAAAACCCATCTTCATAAGCCTCTGATTCTAACGGAATTTCGGCATGATGTATTTGTAACATCATGCAACCTGGCCTGTAGCCAGCATCCACATACAACAAGAAACTCAACAATCTCGGCCTCATGCCGGAAACACAATAACAAGGCCTCAGGCCTAAACTCAAAGAACAAAATAAAAACTGCTTGGCCTCCGGCCAGAATTCAAGATGACAACTACACTATTACATATTCTTTACTCAAATAATACAAACGCAAAATTCAAAGAAAACTATACACAGGACCGTGAGGACCCATAATCTCGACCCAGGACTCTCTTGACTGCAATTGGGGCGATCCACCATCTTCAAAGTCTTCACCGAATTACTGCTACTAACCTGCCAAACTACAACAGAAATATATGAGTCATAATAACCCAGTAAGCAATCATGCTCTCATTTCAGCATAAACACAACAACTTTCATTTTCATTTTTTTTTTGTTTCATTAAGTTTCTTAACTTATCTTAAACTGTAAACATGCATTAATCACAAATTCTGACTTAGCTGTACCATTCTTATCCACCATAGAGACCTTACACTTTCATCCAACCTTTTAGTCTGATCAAACACATACTTTAATTTATATTTAACATTTACAATACGAGCATTTCATCACGTGTCAAGTTTCTATAACAACAACCACTTTACCAAAACTCTTCATGCTTTTACTGTGCTACTTACCTATTTTCTAACCATTTTATTCATCCTATATCTGTCAAGTTGGAACACCTGTTATAGTTATCTCTTTCTTATTTCATTGAAATATCATCAAATCGGTAATATAAATTATCATTTTCATCACAACTACTATCAATCACGTACCCATATATATACATAGAGTTAAGTAGCCTTACCTCGATACTCAAATAAAAACTCATGGTATGACGGTATACAATACATACAAATATCTATCATATACTTACATGAATGTGATCATATTGTCATGTACTAACATCACTATAAGCCTCTCTGATGAACTACTAGAACACATGATCATATGCAAGATTGTAAACCTTATCTGCTTTAACGTATTATGCACAATGATACAGGCCTATCACATGTATTAACACCAACTATATACTTCCCAATGATAACTAGCATATGCAATCTAGATGCATGACATGTGAATTATTATCAAACTTTATCATGTAGTACAATTTAGAAAATACTTCTTGAAAACCCTTTTTCTGCAAACTAATATTAAAATCGAACTTACTGAAAGCCTCCTTCAAATCTTCAATTTCTAGAAACCGTTTCTAAAATCTGTTTTCTGAAAACTGTAAACTATAATCTGGTTTTCGAAGACTAAAAACTGAAAGTCAATCAGTTGTACAAAATCTGAAATCCAAAAGCTCCAAATCTGAAAACTGGGTTTGAAAACTGAAAACTTTATTTTGAAACAATAAACTGAATCTGAACTGTAATCTGTGTCTGAAACTGAAAACTAAACTTTCTCTGAATTCTGTGTTTCTGTCTTAAAAAAAAAACTGGACGTATGAGGGCGTTACGTATTGTCGTCCCCCCATATGCCTATCTAGAGGCAGAAGTGCAAATCCATGACTTTGGGGCGTTACGTATCGCCGTCCCCCAAAGCATGCCACCACTGTCTCATAATCTGGGGGTCTAGGGGCGTGATATCTCGCTGTCTCCCTAGCCCATCTGGAGGATCTGAGAGTGTCCCCTCAGTCCTCAACATGTGCACATGTTTCTGAATCCGTCAATTCCAACAATGTACCACTAAGATGGGTCAAATCCCAAATCCCGAATCCAAGTATCCGTCAATTCTGAACTATATCTCAAGTTACATACTGGGGTGAGTTTTTACCTCATGCCCCGAAAACCATGAAATCAAAATCTGCAACTCAAACTGTAAAACGTTTTCTAAAACACGATTCTTTTCAAAAGCAATTGAAATCTTTTCTTTAAAACATTTGAAATCGTTGAAAAACATTGTTATCGTTTGCTCAACTAATGAAAACTTAACACACACACACATGTGAATATGCATATATGCAATCTAATGCTTCTCTCTACACTAGTTATGATCTTACTCACCATATGTTTAACACCGACATAATGCTTGTTCAAAGTAAGCATGCTAAATTCATCTTGCATTCATACATATCTCTGTATATATATACATGCACACACCAAACCATCACAATTTAACTTACCTTTATAACTTACCTTGCTAGTGACTCTCAGTCAATATATTGCACAACTTATTTTCATGCACATACATTCGAAACTCTACTACTATATCAACTACCAAATACATATAAGTTTCAATGCCCTTATTCTTAAATTTCTTTGCCATTTTCTAACTATCAACTTAGGTTCATAAATCTCAAATCATAAACTTTTATATATTCTGATGTTATGCATACTCCGTTCATTCATGTTCTTAATCATTTTATACACTTATATCTATCTTCATATTGCTAATGTTCTTATATAACGCATATCCTACAAACTTTCTTTCATAACACTAGTTCATATATGATTATTTCATTTATGACTTTAGTCCCATTCCCTAGGGTGCAGTTTTTCTACAGCCCCCCATACCCAGGTTTTACTAAATTCTATTCATAAATAAGTCATCACTCACATGCTCCATCTATATATACATATACCGGTCCATACCTATGTATGTTTCTCTGTGTTTCTAAGTACTTCGATTTATCTTTAACTTATACTTCTACTCATAATTGCTTGCTCTTACATATATCTGTGTACCAGTCCAGTAGCTTTTTTCTTCTACGATCATCTTTATATATATATATATATATATATATATATATATATTAGTTACTTACATATGACTATATATAACTTTATTATGATACTACTTAAGTACTATGATAACTTCTTAAGTAACCAAAGCATTAGTTATTTACCTGGCTACGCGAGTGCCCGCGATCCGGGTCCGATCTGCCAAAACAAATCACATCAACTGTCAGAACCGCTATTTGCGGAACTTCTAACTTATCTAAAACAACTACGGGCTTTCCCCGGAACACCCGAAACGACTCTGATACTACGATCTAAACTTAATTACTCTAATATGTGCTCACTTGCTATTCTGAAATAACTAGACACCTCATATTCTCATTTTATGCGTTTGCGGCAAAACTTGCGGAAAAGTTTCCGTAAACGCTACGGAAGGGTCTCGAACCCTCCGAACAAATCCAAAATTACCCAATTACCCTCGCATTACTATATTTACATCATAACTAAACTTACGATCATTTATACTCAATCGCGCGAGAAACGCCGTTTTACCGGAATCTCGCTAATTCTACCGGATCGACCATATCTCGTCCGATTCACCCCGGATTCTACCACATTTATCGTTTTAACATACTAAAACATATTCAATTCATTTCATGCTAATTTGCTAAACTACGGAACTATTAGAAGCATCCGAATACAAATCAATTTACTTTAAAATATGAAATTTTGATCGGAAGGTCGTACCGAAATTCCGAGGCTATATTCGGACTCCCGATGGCCATACGAACGTGCTGGTGCGATCGAAATTCCGATCAGAGCTACTGTTCAAAATGGGTTTACTGTTCACCGACGCTTTTCTCCTCGTTTCATGTAATTCCGACCGCTGTTCGGCAAATCCGTCTCCGCACACTTGTAGTACTCATCGAGGGCTTCGATTTGGCGAGTGGCACGGCACATGAAACGACCCGATGAGCCGAAACCGATCAACCCAAAGCATCCACTGATTTCGTCAAAAATGAGCCGTTGCCGGCGATCTGGGGGCTGCCGACGGCCACCACAGGGTGGAGGGATGGCCGGCAAATCCCCCTGTACCGTCGCTCCGGCCAGCGATGGCCAGCAGGCCGCCGGCGCGACGATGGGCAGAAGAGAGGGGAGGGGGTCGGGTGAGGAGGGAAAATGAGTTTTGCCAATTTTGCAATTAAACCAAACTATGAGGCATTATATACCCAACTGGAAAATATCAATCTGGTCCCTGCGAATTTACAAATCAGCCCATTATCTAGAACCTTCTGGAATATCGCAATTTCAGAGCCCTTCTGATGCGATTCTCGAAAAGTGTTCAACATGAAAGTTGTTCGTATCGGAAAAACGAGTCCAATGGTTCAAAAATCAGCTCGATCAGAGTTCGTTTGCTCAGTTCGCGACCAAAACAACAAACTTTACGCGTTTTACGAAAATCGCGTAACTGACTTTTGATCCCACGCGTTTTCCAACGCGACGAAAATTCATAAAATAATATTCCAATTCATATAACATCAATTAAACTCTTATTATTCCTTATCATCATGCTTCAAGACTAACACAATCGTCCGGGAATCTTCTGGACCAGTTTTGAAAATCTGGGATGTTACATCTGATCACGAAGAAAGATGCCAAACCCAGATTGATCCGTTGGATACTTCTTCTGCAAGAATTCGACGTGGAAATCAGAGACAGGAAAGGGACAGAAAACCAGGTGGCAGATCATTTATCGAGACTCAAGAATGGAGAAACAGCTGGCAAAGAACTATCAATCAAAGAAACTTTTCCAGATGGACAACTGTTTGCCATGAAACAGCAAAAAGCCCCTTGGTATGCTGATTATGTCAACTATATTGTGTCAGGAAAATGGCCGTTAGAATGGACAACTCAGCAACGGAAGAAATTCTTCAAATATGTCAAGCACTATGTCTGGGATGAGCCGTACCTGTTCAAACGATGTGCTGATCAATTATTGAGACGGTGTGTTCCATAGGAGGAGGTCAACAGTGTTTTGCAAAATTGTCATTCATCACCATATGGTGGACACTTCAGCGGGGATAAAACTGCAGCAAAAGTCCTTCAATCAGGTCTGTTCTGGCCCACTCTTTTTAAAGATGCTTATCTTTTTGCTCTTCAATGTGACAGGTGCCAGAGAACGGGGAATATTTCGAGAAGAAATGAAGGACCATTGCAAAATATTCTGGAAGTGGAAATATTTGATGTGTGGGGTATTAATTTCATGGGACCCTTTGTTCCATCATTCGGAAACCTGTACATCCTGGTTGCTGTGGACTATGTCTCCAAATGGGTTGAAGCAATTGCACTGCCATCCAATGATTCAAAAGTTGTGATCAAATTCCTGAAAAAGAATATTTTCACTCGATTCAGAACACCTCGAGCAATCATCAGCGATGGTGGCTCACATTTCTGCAACAGATACTTTGATGTACTCTTATCCAAATACGGAGTTACTCATAAGGTGGCCACAGCTTACCATCCACAATCAAATGGACAGGTTGAAGTTTCGAACAAGGAAATCAAAAGAATCTTGGAAAGAACCGTTGGATCGACAAGGAGAGACTGGTCTACAAAACTGGATGACGCATTATGGGCCTACCAGACAGCTTACAAGACACCCATTGGTATGTCCCCATATCGATTGGTGTTTGGGAAAGCATGCCATCTGCCAATTGATCTTGAACATAAGGCATACTGGGCACTGAAGAAATTGAATCTTGATCCACAAGCTGGAGGAGAGAAAAGACTTCATCAACTCAATGAATTTGAGGAATTTCGTCTACAGACTTATGAGAATGCCAGATTGTACAAAGAAAATACCAAAAAATGGCATGACCGAAAAATAGTGCATAGACAGCTAGAACCAAGGCAGCAGGTGTTGTTGTACAACTCGAGATTAAAACTTTTCCCTGGAAAGTTGAAATCAAGATGGTCAGGTCCATTTGTGATTACTCAGGTTTTACCACATGGAGCTGTTGAGTTACTGGATCACAATACCAACAACACATTCAAAGTGAACAGTCAGCGAGTTAAACATTACTGGGGATAATCATTTGAGCGACAAAAAGAAAGTGTCACACTTTCAAATCCAGCATAACGTTGGGAAGTCACGTCTGGCTGACGACGTTAAACTTAGCACTAGTAGGGAGGCAACCCATGTAATTTCTGTATAGATTGTGATTTGGTGTGATTTAATTTTATGTGTTTAGTTTTTGCAGATTAATTCATTTCAAGATGGAAGAAGTTCTCGCAAATGTTCACAAGCAATTTCCTTCTCTCCCTCAAAACTCTCTGATGAAAGTTTACAAAGCTCGCTTGGAATGAATGAGACTACTAACAATTCATGATATTCCTAATGACATTCATTGGGTAATCGAAGCACGAGTTCGATTAGCAGGTGAGTATTCTGATTCTTGTACTTCTTATTTGCCTGGATTTGGAAGAAGCACCTATGCAAAGAAACGTTGAGCTAAGAAAATGGGTGTTTGTTTCAAATGTGCACGATGGAATTGCAATACTCGTTTTCGTTCTTTAGGAATGGTGTCTGAAAATCGTGAAGACAAAATTAAATTCATTAGGGATGGCTTGAGTAAGGAGTCTCTAGATGATATATCTTCGACTCTTGAGATGCATCCCAGTGGATATGTTCATATGGCCATTCGCAAATTACATACACAATTTCGTAAAGAAAGACAACATTTAAGTCTTGGGAATCTGACTCAAAAAGACCTTGTTTGCCAATTTATAAGAAAATTGGATGGGAAACTTGTCCCTGATGCATAGATGTCAATCAAGCCGCTATTTTATTTGTACATATTATATCTCTTTGTCTTTTCCTAATAATTTTGATTTATTTTGTTGTTTTCTTTTATTTTCTCCGACAGGATCCATACCTTTTTTACTATCACGATTTATTTTACTGTTAAACTAATAATTGTCATTTGTCAGGTACTAGTGCTATTATTTTACTCACACTTTTCAGGTATTATAAATTCAACTCATCATTGTACTTTTGAAGACATCCAGAGTAAAATATGGAAGCCACTTCAAGAAGACGAGTTGAAAACATTTGTGTGTTCTACGGTTCTAGTGTTGGTGTTAAACCGCAATATATAAACGCAGCACAGGAATTGGGTCGAGTATTAGCAGCAAGGAATATGCACTTAGTATATGGCGGTGGCAATCTTGGACTTATGGGGATCATTTCAAAAGCTGTGCAGGAAGAAGGTAGTCAAGTTTTGGGAATCATCCCAAAACCCTTGGCAGAGGCGAATCTTATTGGACCATCAAACGGAGAAGAACTAATCGTGTCAGGTATGTCCGAACAACTGATAGAAATTATTAACCATGATGATGCTTTTATTGCTTTGCCAGGTGGCTTGGGCACGCTGGAGGAGATTTTTACAGTACTATCTTGGGCGAACTTGAATATATATCAGAAACCACTTGGACTGTACAACATTGACGGATTTTATGATTTCCTTTGTGTGTTTATTGAGGATGCCCGGATAAATGGGTTCGTGACAAAACCTCTGAAAGAACTTCTTTTTACTGCCAAAACTGCCCAAGATTTAGTTGACCAAATCTTAGCTTTTGAACTACAAATTGACCCTGTCTTTTCCAAAATAAAATGGTCCGAGGATGATCGTGGTAAGAGGCGACGGGTAAATCTGGATCTTAATCTATAAATTCCTCTCTAGATACAGTATTTTTAGCTAACCATGTATGTTTTTCTAAATTCTTTTTCTGTTATTTAAGACATTGGGGACAATGTCTCATTTAGGTTTGGGGGAGGGAATTAATTGATTAGTTTCTTGTTTTTAGTTTGTGTGTTATTTTTATTTTTAGTCCAAAATTTTTCGAAAAATACAAAAAAAAATTGAAAATTTTTCAAAAATTACAAAAAAATATTTTACATTTTTTATGTTTTTATGTTGATTAAAAAGGTGGAATTGGTGAGAAATAGCTGAGTAAGGAATTTTCACTCCTGAGACGTATTTCAAACCTATTTTTGAAATAAGTTAATTTTTGTTTATTTCATTTTTAATTATTTAATTTGTAGATTCTCCATAAAACGGACTAAAATGGATCTTCTTATGCCATGTTGGCAGGTATTATAAACATGCATAGTAACATACGGATATGAGCTGTAATTGAAAAGATTGTAATATTCAGTGCTCTAGTTTAATTGGAGGAAGCATCTCAAAAAGTGATGGAGTAAAAAAAAAAAGGTGTGTTGTACAAAAATAAGCATATGATATCCGGGTTATTAAGTCTGTAAGGGTGTTATAACACCTAGTTCCGTAAAACCAACTGGTTTGGGAGTCACTGGCCCAAAGCTTGTTACATGGATCAAAGATGTTGTATGTATATATATCTGAAGTCTGAGTAATTAAGTCCGTAGGGGTGTCTTAACACCTGGTGCCCTATGGCCAACTAGTTTGGGAGCCACCGACCCAACGCTCGCTACATAGACAGAAGATATTGTATATAAATAAAAATATATCAGAAAAAGAAAAAAAATCAGAAAAATCAGAAAAATTATTCCATTGCTATAAAAAGGTGTGAAATCTGATAGAACTTTAGGACAAAAAATATTACTCTTTTATCAACTACACTTGTAACTATTGTGGGCAAAAATGAGTTGATTAATATTTTGTCAGCTGTGTATATGGAGAATGGTAAAAATAATCGGAGAATTTACTTATTCATTAATTTAGAAAGAAACAAAACAATTAGTAACTTGGAGTAGAAGTTTCATTTGATTAGTCACTAACCATCTTTATTCTCTTTTCTCTTGTTTTTTTTTTGTTTTTGTATGCATTAGTTTTAATTTCCCTTTTATTTTTGTAAAACGTTGTGGGTATCGATGCTGTAAACCCTCACGAGACTACAACTCGTCCACTAGGGACACCTAGGGGTTTAAAGGCTTGTTGCATACGCTAAATGCAACTGTGATCCCTACGAAAGTGGCTTAGTTAAATTTTATTTTAAGTTGTTTATTTTACTTTATGTTTTGCTCGAGGACTAGCAAAATGTTAGGTTTAGGGGTGTGATGAGTGGTAAATCTATCATTATTTCCCACTCATTTAACCTAATATTTTGTATAGAATCTCGATTTTTGTGAATATTTTGATGTGTTTTGTGTTATTTTGTAGATAAATAAAGTTTCAGGACATTCTGGAGGTGATATGGAGCAAAACCAGATAAATTGGCAAAAAAGGGTCGGCGTCGCGACGCTGAAACCTTTGGCGGCTAATATGCGCCATGGACACGTGGACCAATCAGAGAAATTTGCTAACGTGCGCTGTGTGCCGATCATGCTAACTTGCGCCATGCCACGTGTCGCCATCAGAGCCGATCTGCTAACGTGCGTCGTGTCACGTGTCGCAATCCTACGATGCCGACAATCGCGATCGCTGATGTGTGCCATGTGTCATCTGACGTGTCGCCACGTGGCATGCCACATCAGCAGTCAACTCTGCCACGTGTCATGCCACGTCATCACCATGTCATCTGGTCAACCGAGTCAACATTTGCTAAAATGCGCCGTGCCACGTGTCATCATCTGAGCCGCTCTGCTAACGTGCGTCGTGCCACATGTCGTAATCCTACGGTGCTGACAATCACGATCGCCATGTCAGCGCCACGTCAGCATAATTATTAAGCCGACGCGTGACACGTAGCACTGTTCTAGCGTCGCGACACCAAAGGCTTTAGCGTCGCGACGCTGGAGGCTTATCTGCACCTATAAATTCAGCTCAAAATTCTGATTTTAGATGTACTGTTCTCTTTGAATTCTCTTATGTAAATAGGGAGTTTTCTACCTAGTTTCTTTTAATTACAGTTTTGTAATAGTAATAGTAATTACATTTTGTAATAGTAATGATTTTACTATTGTAATAGTAATAGTAATTTATTTTTACTTTTTACTTTTTACAGTTTTACTATTCAACCATGAGGAGGTAACTTCCCCATGCTAAGGTGAAAGGTAATTCTTTTACTATTACTATTTAGATTCATCTCCCTTAAATATAATATATTCACTATTTAAAATTTGGCTTAAGAAGGATACCGCTATATTGGTCGGTTGGCTATTTATTATAAATTGGTTAAACCTGACTTAACAAGGATACCGCCAGATTGGTCGGTTGGTAATTAAATTTATTTTACCGCCTATATGGCAGGTTCATGGACATATTTTACCGCCTTTATGGCTGGTTGGACTTAATTTGACTTAATCAGGTTACCGCCTATATGGCTGGTTGGTTTTAATATCACAAGTAAATATGTTATATTAAGGGAGATATCTATGTAGTAAATAGTAAAAGTAATTCCTTTTACCTTAGCATTTTATTTTATTGCAATTTATTTTTCCGCATTTACTTTCAGCAATTTATTTTAAGTTTTTTCCAGCCCTAGTTATGTGTCGTAACTAAATTAGTCATCTAGGGTTGTGATGAATTTCAATATCATGGTTTATAAGGGGTTAAATTATAGTCTGGGTAATATAAAGATT
This sequence comes from Zanthoxylum bungeanum, assembly GCA_019454045.1. NCBI lineage: Eukaryota > Viridiplantae > Streptophyta > Magnoliopsida > Sapindales > Rutaceae > Zanthoxylum > Zanthoxylum bungeanum. Next base: position 129,263 of record SKCR01005059.1, read on the forward strand.
TATTTATTGAGTCTTAATCTTAATGCTTTTTATTAACTGGCCATTAATAAAATTGATTAGGTAATCTTAAAATGAACTAGACATAGGGATTTTAGGTTTAAGACCTTAGACTCAATAGCCACGATCTTCCTTGAGGATAGATAACCCTTTAATAGATTTCCTTACATGATAGGAATATACCTGTCGGGCGGGGGTAGCCATAATTGGAACTTAATCTTAATGTATCCAGGTAATGTGATTGACATAGACATATGGTTCAATTGGATTATACTGGGTATTTGTAATTGACCATCGGAATAGGCTTTTACATAATTTAGTGTTCCAGGTTAGTAAATCAATATATTAGCCGACTATAAGATAACAACTTCATCTTTTAAATAATATTGGAATAAATCACAACCCTGGATAGTTTTTATATATTTGAATTTTCTTCAATCTATTTAAGCAAATTTTATTTACATGTTTTTAAATTTAGAATCATCATCTTCTCCCAATCAAACAAACTGTTAGATACCAGTAATCATTTGGCCCCATTAAAATTAATAGCATAGGTATTAAGTCATCGTGGGATCGATACTTTTTATACTACTTGAACGATACGTGCGCTTGCGTTATACGCGTGGTAAGTACCGGTCAATTATAGTAAGGGAGATTTCTAAATTAGAAATAGTAAAAGTGGATCCTCAACCCCAGCATTTTATTTTTATTCTAGGGAAGTGATGAAACACAATATACACACTTAATAATTGATTTTCTTTTTATGGGTAATTCTTTAGTTTGTTTATTGAGTCTTAAGCTTAATGCTTCTTGTTGCCTGATCACCAATAAGATTGATTTGGTAAACTTAAAATGTACTAGACATAGAGATTTTAAGTTTAGCCTTAGATTCAATAGCCCACGATCTTCCTTGAGGATACATAACCCTTTAATAGATTTCCTTACAGGATAGACATATACCTGTCGGACGAGGGTAGCCACAATTGGAACTTAATCTTAATGAATCCAGGTAATTTGGTTGACATAGACATATGGTTAAATTTTGCTATACTGGATATTTGCGTCTGACCATCGATAGAGGCTTTTGCATATTTTCGTGTTCCAGGTTAGCAAATAGATTTATTACATATAAGTAAGAGAATCAATTCATCCTTAGAATAATATTGTGTGGAATCACGACCCTAGATATTTTAAGTCATTTGTTTATTTTTCTTAGTATTTTCTTTTATTTATTTTTGTATTTTATTTATCAAATCCACATTCAACCAACCAAAAGTAATCATTATCTTCTCCCTTAATTAGATACCTGTAAATAAATAGATTCAATAATTAGTAACAACAATAGGAATTAAGTCCTCATGGGATCGATATTTTTATACTACTTAAACAATTCATGCGCTTGCGTTATACGCGTGTGAATGCACCGGTCATCAAGCACCATACGAGACCTCCTGATTTTTTCTTTATTTTCAGGAACCAATGGAGCGATAAAGTTTAAGAAGGTGGCACAAACACTGAATGGGACAAAATTCTTTTTGCCACTTTACCGTTGGAAAAGACCCTTCAAAAGCAATGCACACTGGATTGTCTTTAATCGGACATCCAAAACAACGCTGAAACCTCCTTGACAGATATATTTCAGTCACGTATGGCTGAAAATGAAAAATTTAGCGCTAGCAGGGAGACAGCCCATGCAATTTGTTGTAATTTCTATATTCATATTTTGTGTATACATGTTGTAGAGTTTTTAATTTTGTGTGTTGGTTTTTGTAGGGAAAAACACAAACAGAGCATTTTAAGACAGAAGGAATGGTGTTTGGCAATCACAAAGATGAGAGCTAATTCATTAGTGATGGCTGAGTAAGGAATGAATTCTTAAGACGCATCCTAATGAATTTATACTAAGTGAGTGGCGTATTGCGTACACAATTCTGTTGCCTTAATAAATGCTTTGATTTGCTTTTCCTTTGTTATTTTATTTTATTTTCGCCGACAAGATCTAAACTTTTTGACTTTTCATGATTTATTTTAACGTTCATCTAATAATTTTCATTTGGCAGGTACTAGTACAGTTATTACTCACTCATTTTCAGGTTCTATAAATTCAGCTCTACATTTCTCTTCTCGACACATCCAGATATACATCCAAATAAGAGAGAGAAAATGGAAGCAACTTCACAGCAACGAATCAAGAGAATTTGTGTTTTCTGTGGATCCAATTCTGGTAATAAACCATAATTTATTAAAGCTGCAAAGGAATTAAGGCGAGTTATAGCAGAGAGAAATATGCACCTAGTATATGGCTGTGGTAATCTTGGAATGATGGGAAGTATTTCAAAGGCCGTTCAGGTTGGTAGCGGTCATGTTTTTTGGAATCATTCCAAAACCTTTGGCAGACGAACATTTAATTGGACCAACAAATGGATATGAACGCATCGTATCAGGTATGTCTGAACAACTCCATGAAATGATCAATACTGCGAATGCGTTTATTACGTTACCAGGTGGACTTGGTATGTTTGAATAAATGTTTACTGTAGCATCATGGGCGCATTTGACATTCATCGAAAGCCCATTGGGATACTTAACATTGAGCATTTCTTCGATTTTCTGTTTGTATTTCTTGCGGAAGCCAAAAGACACGATTTCGTCACCAAATCAGTACAAGATATTTTCCTAACTGCGATAAAGGCAGAAGATTTAATTGACCAAATCCTAACCTTTGGACCAAAACTCGAACCCATTCGTTCCAAGTTGAACTGGTCAGATAGCGATCGTGGGAAGAAGCGTAAATTGGACATTGATCTTAATCGGTAATTTTTCATAGAATTTCAGTTAACCAGGTACAGTTTTCTAAACTCTTCTTCAACTTTTTAAGACATTGGGGACAATGTCTCATTTAGGTTTGGGAGAGGGAAATAGTTAATAATATCTTGTTTTTATTATGTTATTTTCAGTCCAAAATTTTTCGAAAATTACAAAAAAATTGAAAAATTTTACAAAAATCAAAAAAAATATTTTGTGTTTTTATGTTTTTAATTTGATTAGTCGGGTGAAATTGGTGAGATATAGCTGAGTAAGGAGTTTCCACTCTTGAGACGTATTTCAAACTTATTTTCGAAACAAGTAAATTTTTGTTTATTTCCTTTTAAATTATTTAATTTGTAAATTCTCCATAAAACTGACTAAAATGGATCTTCATATGCTCAATTAACAGGTATTATCAACATACATGGTAACATACGAACATGAGACGTATTTGAAAAGTTTGTAATATTCAATGCTCTAGTTTAATTGGAGTAAACATCTATAAATGGTAATGGAGTAAGCAAAAAAAACGCCTGAAATCCGAGTTATTAAGTCTGTAAGGGTGTCTTAACACCTAGTGTCCTAAAACCAACTAGTTTAGGAGTCAATGGCCCAACACTCGCTACATGGATTAAAGATGTTGCAAACTAAATATATATATCTGAAGTCTGAGTAATTAAGTCCGTAATGGTGTTTTAACACTTGGTGCCCTAAAGCCAACTGGTTTGGGAGCCACCGACCCAACACTCGCTACATAGACAGAAGATATAGTATATAATAAAAAATATTTCAAAAAGAAAGAAAAATCAGAAAATTCCAAAAAATTATTCCATTGCTATAAAAATGTGTGAAATCTGATAGAACTTTTGGACAAAAATATTACTTTCTTATCAACTGCACTTGTGACTGTTGTGGGCAAAAATGAGTTGATTAATTTTTTATTGGCTGTGTATATGGAGAATGGTCAAATAATCGGAGAATTTATTTATTCGGTAATTTAGAAAGAAACAAAACAACTAGTAACCTGGAGTAGAAGTTTCACCTGATTAGTCACTAACTTCTTTGTTCTTTTTTCTCTTGTCTTTTGACTTTTGTGTGCATTAGTTTTAATACCTTTTTACTTTTGTAAAACGTTTGTAGGTATCGTTGCTGTAAGCCCTCACAAGACTACAACTCGTCCACTAAGGACACCTAGGGGTTTAAAGGCTTGTTGCATATGATAAATGCAACCATAATCCATACGAAAGTGGCTTAGTTAAATTTTAATGTTGTTTATGTTATTTTATTTTGTTGTTTTGCTCGAAGACTAGTAAAATGTTAGGTTCGGGGGTGTGATGAGTGGTAATTATATTACTCTTTTCCACTTATTTAACCTAATATTTTGTATAGTTTCTCGAGTTTTATGAACGTTTTTATATGTTTTATTTATTTTATAGATAAAAATAATATTGGGACTTAACGGAATCAACTCGGGGCTAAAACGATGAAATCTGGAGGAAAAATTGTCAAAAATGAAATTTTATTATACGCATCACAAAGTGAGTCCTAAATTCCAATTTTACGCATGTTTCGTATTTTGGCCAAAAAAATTTCATCTGATATCTGATTGAGCTGATTCAAGTTGTAGATTAAAAAGACTCGAAGATCTACAACTTTGAAAGACAAAATAATTTCGAATTATGAAGTCTCTATGGCCGAAATTGATGAACAATACAATATATTTTGCGTAACTACTATAGTCATTTTCAAAATATAAAATAAAATATATAAAATAAAAAATAAAAATTGTCAAACTTGCACCAAACATGCTTCCATATTTGGTGACATGTTTGGTACCATGTTTGGTGCCATGTTTGATGGAGCAATCGGTGGAGAAATTAGTGGAAGCCTTTAGATTTTCCTATAAATACCAAGCAATTTCATTTTTAATTCTCATGCTTTCCTTAGGTTTTTGTAAAGAATTTAAGGATTGAATCTTGTGTGTTTATTTTTAGTAATTTAATTTATGCATTTTTATTTTCAGTAATAGTTTCTTTTCTTCATCCTTTCTTTTCTTTTATGTTTAGTATTTAGATTACCGCTGGGGGGAAGGGTGAAGCTTTTATTATTTTAGTTTAGATTAATCTCCCTTAATTATAATATAGAAATTATAATTCAAATTAAAAGGATTACCACCTTAATGGATGGTTTTATTTTTTTGGCATAAAGTAACACCGCCTATATGGATGGTCTTTAGGTGACAGATAATTATCGCCTATATGGCTGGTTTATGAACAAATAATGATACCGCCTTTATGGCTGGTTGGACTTAATTAAAATTTGACTTAATGAGGAATATCACCTATATGGTCGGTTGGTAATATCACGAATAAATTCTGTATTATAGTAAGGGAGATTTCTAAATTAGAAATAGTAAAAGTGGATCCACAACCCCAGTATTTTATTTTTATTCTAGGGAAGTGATGAAACACAATATACACAATTAATAATTTATTTTCTTTTTATGGGTAATTCTTTAGTTTGTTTATTGTGTCTTAAACTTAATGCTTCTTATTGCCTGATCACCAATAGGATTGATGTGGTAAATCTAAAATGAACTAGACATAGGAATCTTAGGTTTCAGCTTTAGATTCAATAGTCCACGATCTTCCTTGAGGACGGATAATCCTTTAATAGATTTCCTTACAGGATAGACATATACCTGTCGGGCGGGGGTAGCCACTATTGGAACTTGAACTTAATGAATCCAGGTAATTTGGTTGACATAGACATATGGTTCAATTGGGTTATACTGGGTATTTACGTCTGACCATCGACATAGGCTTTTGCGTATTTTTGTGTTCCAGGTTAGCAAACTGATTTATTACACATATATAAGAGAATCAATTCATCTTTCTAATAATAATGTGTGGAGTCACAGCCCTAGATCTTTGATTCTTTTCTTTTATTTTCCTTAATATTTTCTTTTGAGTCTGTTTTTTATTTTAATTAGCAAATCTACATTCAACCAACCAAAAACAATCAATTCTCTCTCTCCCTATAATTAGATACCTGTAAATAAATAATATCAATAATTAATAACAACATATGAATTAAGTCCTCGTGGGATCAATATTTTTATACTACTTGAACGATACGTGCGCTTGCGTTATACGGGTGTGATTACACCGGTCAAGTGGGGATTGTGAATAGATCTAGAGAATATGACCTAGGGTTTTATAGAGTTCGAGAGAATCTGTAGTCCTTTGAAGTTATTAATACAGAATCACAAAGCACAATGAGTTGTTAACTATTGGATTTTTATAGAGATATCGAAGTCTATAGTTAGTGAAATTTTCACTCGGGACTCGAGAGAGTGAGTGAATATTTTAGGAGTCTTGACTTATAAACAATATAACTGAACAAAAATTAATTGGCATGACAAATACATAGGTGATAACTAGGTGAAATCAGTATCCAGAATCCCTATCGTATTAGTTCCTCATATTTTATTATTTTTATATTTTATTTATTTATTAAAAAACTTTATTATTTGTCGTCTAAATAAAGTTAGGATTATCAATTGTAGTACTTAGTAAGAGTTAACGCAATCCCTGTGGGTTCGACACTCTAAACTCATTTATACTAAAACTAGACACCATACACTTGCGGTATGATATAAAATATCACAACAACGAGGCTCCGATTTTTCACAAGACAGAGACAGAGGAACTCTAAGTGGAGCATATGGTGGTAGAGGACAGACATCTCAGACAGATACTGCACCTGATGCTGACAGGGGATGAGTTTTCGCCATGACAGAACATGAGGTCATGATAGTGCTGATGTTGTATCTGGTATAGTTCGAGTATCGGGAACATTTGTCCGAGCTCTTTTTGGTACGGGTTCCACACATTATTTTATTGCCACTACTTGTATTCCTTGTTTGGGTAGTGTAGCGGAGTCCAACATGATTCCTTTGATTGTGAGTCTTCTTTCGAGGAAGGATATCAGGATAGATACTGTATATATAGGATTGAGTGTGGATATTGCGGGGAGACAGCTCCCAGTTGTACTTTACCCGTTAGAGATGAAGGACTTCGGTCTGATTTTGGGAATGGATTGGCTGACAGCTCATGGAGCCATTATTGATTTTAGCGGCAATGAAGTGAGGTTTAAGTCAGGTGATGGGGAATTCAAGGTAGTCAGTGATCATAGTCGAGTTGTGGCACCTATCATTTCTGATATGTCGGCTTATAGAATGATCAGACAGGGGTGTAAAGCCTTTTAGCAAGTATTGCTACTGTGGAGGAATGTGGATCAACGCAGATAGTAGATATTCCAGTTGTGAGGGAGTATCATGACGTGTTTCCAGATGAGCTACCAGGATTGCCTCCACAGAGAGATTTGGAGTTCATTATAGATCTGATGCACGGCACTGTCCCTATTTCAATAACTCCATACCGTTTGGCCCCCGCAGAAATGAATGAGTTGAAGGAACAGTTGCAAGAGCTGTTAGATCGAGGATTTATTCGGACCAGTATTTCACCTTGGGGAGCACCAGTATTGTTTGTGAAAAAGAACGATGGGAACTTAAGATTGTGTATCGATTATCGTTAGCTCAATAAGGTAGCAGTTAAGAACCGCTACCCATTGCCCCGTATCGATGATTTTTTTGATCAACTTCAGGGAGCCTCAGTGTTTTCAAAAATCGATCTTCGATCGGGATATAATCAGATGAGGATTCGAGATGCGGATATTTTGAAGACTACATTCCGTACTAGATACGGACATTATGAGTTCTTACTGATGCCATTCCGACTTACTAATGCACCAGCAGCGTTCATGGGTTTGATGAATAGAGTGTTTCAGTTGTACTTGGATAAGTTCGTTGTGGTGTTCATTGATGACATCCTTGTATATTCGCCCTCTCGGATCGAACACGAGCAACACCTTCGATTAGTATTGGATATTTTGAGAATGGAGCAGTTGTATGCCAAGTTCTCTAAGTGTGAGTTTTTGCTAGACATAGTGATTTTTCTGGGCCACACCATCTCAGGAGAGGGTATCTGTGTAGATCCGTAGAAGGTCGAAGCAGTTCTGAAATGGGAGAGACCAAGGACAACGATAGAGGTCCGAAGCTTCTTGGGGTTAGCGGGCTACTATCGTCGTTTTATTCGAGATTTCTCTATTATTGCTACTCCGATGACTCAATTGACTAGAAAGGAAGTACCATTTGTGTGGACTGACGATTGTGAGATTAGTTTTCAGATTTTGAAGGAGAAATTGACTATTTCATCGGTACTCACTCTACCGTCTGGACTTGATGGATATGTTGTTTTTACGGATGCATCACATCAGGGATTAGGTTGTGTCCTAATGCAGCATAGAAGAGTGATTGCATATGCTTCGAGACAGTTGAAGATCCATGAGAAGAATTATCCCACCCATGATCTGGAGTTGGCAGCGATTGTTCATGCTCTTAAGATTTAGAGGCATTATCTATATGGTGCCAAGTGTGAGATTTATACTGATCATAAGAGCCTGAAATATCTTCCCACTCAGAGAGAGTTGAATTTGAGGCAGAGACATTGTATGGAGTTCCTCAGTGACTATAATTGTACTATTAATTACCATCCGGGGAAAGCCAATGTAGTTGCTGACGCCCTCAGTAGGAAGAACGTGGGTAAACTGTAATTTCTGAGAGCTAGACAGAGGGTGTTTGATGAGATGGCGACGTTATGTTTGACCTTTGAGGTATCTAATAAAAGAGGGCTTCTTGCTCATATAAAAGTTCAACCTACATTGCTAGATAGGCTCAAAATAGTACAAGACGAGGATGAACAATGCAAGAAATGGAAAGCAGAGGCTGCGGAAGGGAATGATACTACTTTCCGATTGAGTTCAGATGATGTATTACTTTTTGTTGACAGAATTGTGATACTATCTACTGGAGTGCTTAAGCAAGAAATTTTGGATGAAGCTCATAATGCCCCGTACAACATGTATCTTGGGAGTACCAATATGTATCAAAACCTGGAAAAAAATATACTGGTTGTCGGGAATGAAGAGAGAGATTACAGAGTTTGTATCCCGTTGTCTGGTTTGTCAACAGATCAATGCAGAGCATCAGCACCCAGCTGGATTACTCCAGCCTCTACCTATACCTGAGTGGCCGTGGGAAAATATTGTGATGGATTTTGTAGTAGGGCTACCGAGGACACAGAAAAGCTACGATGCAATTTGGGTTATAGTGGACTGATTGTCTAAGTCTACTTATTTTCTACCGATTCGAGTTACGTGGAGACCAGAGAGGCTAGCAGAACTATATGTGGAGCAGATTATACAGTTACATTGAGTATCGGCATCGATTGTATCGGATAGAAATGCCAGATTTACTTCTCATTTTTGGCAGGGTTTCCAGAAGTCCATGGAGTCGAAGATTACGATGAGCACCGTATTTCACCCTGAGACTGACGGGCAGTCAGATCAAACTATTCAGACATTTGAGGACCTACTGAGATCATGCGTATTGACTTTTATTGGAGAATGGGATGGTCATTTACATCTGATAGAGTTTGCTTACAACAACAGCTTTCAGACGAGTATCGGTATGTCTCCATTTGAGGCATTGTATGTGAGGAAGTGCAGGACTCCTGTTTGTTGGGGGAGATTGGTGATAGGCAGATTCATGGTTTAGACCTGTTAGATATGACATCTGAGAGGATCAGACTTATCCGAGCTAGACTGTTGGAGGTACAGAGTCGACAGAAGAGTTAGCTGACAAAAGAAGAAAGGACATTGAGTTCCAAGTGGGGGATAAAATCTTCTTTAAAGTCTCCCCTAGCAATGGAGTATTGAGATTTGGTAGGAAAGGGAAGTTAGCACCGCGCTATATTAGCCCTTATGAGATATTGGAGAGAGTGGGCAAGGTGGCATATCGTTTGACATTACCATCAGGGTTAGAAAGGATTCACAATGTGTTTCATGTGTCAGTGCTGAAGAAATACATACCAGATCCTACTCACATCCTGAAGAGCCAACCGGTCGAATTGAGGGAGAATTTGACTTATGAAGAAAAGCCCGTGAAGATTTTTGAACGAAAAGTCCAAGAGTTGAGTTCCATACCGATCCCCCTTGTAAAGATCATGTGGACAAATCATCACATACAAGAGGCGACTTGGGAAGTGGACAGGACATGAAGGAGAAACATCCAGAGCTGTTTGAGGATTGAGAAATTCGATGACGAAATTTTTTTTTAAGGTAAGTAGATTATGATAACCATTATTTATTGTATTTAGTCATTATCCATTATTTCCTTCACATCACCACCCACCATCTTTCATGCCAACTTTCCATAATGCAGTCTTTAACTACCCCAATAATATTTCTATAACCTACTTGACTCATTCTATATACACAAACTCTAATTGCTTTGTGTGATGGATTGAGGAATTATAAAAGAGAGTAAGCAGAGAGTTCAAGGGTGGAGAGAGATATTTGAAGGAAAAAACCAGTGAGTAATTTCAGAGAGAAGCAGAACCGTAGAGAGAGAAAGTATAAAAAAGAGAGAGAACGAGTGGGCAGGAGAGGAGAGAGAAATAGAGATTTTATCATCGTCCGATCATCTTTTCCAGCGAGTGACCACTCCAGGAGAATCACTTCACTGAGACGAAGCCAACGCCGCCGGTCCGATCGCCTGAAGCCACCGCTCACGCCCTCACGCGCTCCCACACGCCGCCTAGCTGCTGCTTCACGCGCTCCCACACACCATCGTGCGTGACCGACACCTCCCAGACCAGAATCTTTGCATCATCAAGATACGTGGGTTAGATACCTCGTTTTCCCAATTTGGACTTTCGGTTGTCGTGAAACGAGCCTAAAATGAGAGTTATCGGTGTTCGATCGTTCGTCGGTGACCGTCGAGTATCAGCCATTTCCGCCACTACTGTTGTGATCCTAGTGACGTGTACTATTCGTGGACCACCTTGTTCTGAAATTCTGAATTCATTGGAGCTTGGTACACTATACTTTACAGTTTTATGGGTTTATTTGTAAGATTTTGAAAGTTTTGTACTTATTCGTTTTTGGCATTTAGGGAACCGAATGAGTAAATTCTGATTTTTAGTGAGTAATATGAGATAATTGGAAGTTTTATGACTAAATTGATAATCGGAGAGTACTGGGGTTAAATTGTAAATTTAGAAAGTTTATGGATAAAATCATAATTTTGGTAAAATATAGGGACCTGATCGTAATTTTACACTTTTTCCAGATTTTAGCGAGGACTTATAGATATAGAGAGTTTTGCGTGGATTGAGGTAAGTACAAAGCATGATAATTCTCTTAACATAAATGTTTGTTGAATGATGTTTGATATGTGAGTTACGTAATATAATATAGATAAATATTTATATATGTATGTTGGAAAATTGATCGAAAATTGATTGCATGAGAACATAAATGGTGACTACTAAATTGAGATATAATTTGTATATATAATATGAATTGAAGTAATGAGTACTATGTGATTTTTGAGATGAGTTGATGGATGAAATGCAATGAGATGTGTTGTATTGGATGCTGTGTGAAATTGTGTTGTTATGCTACCGGATTAGTATGATAATGGTCGGGTATGCGAGATTTATACGAGATTAGCATAGGTTAGTGGTTAAATCCCGCTCTTGCACATTCTACCGGATTATACGTTGGGAAACCTTGGGGGTAAGAGAGGGACTCTCCCAATGGTTTCAATCCATTATTATACTGGATCCGGATAGCAAACCTTGTTTGATTGAGATGTGTTGTTGTGAGTATGTTATGCCTGGGATAGCTTTGATATGCCTTAACTGTTATTTTTATATATTAATTATCATATATATATTTTTTGGTGAGGTCATGTTGAGTGTATGAGTGTTTTTACTTACTGAGCTCTTTAAGTTCACCCCATTTTCCCAATCATCCCAGGTAGTTCGCCAACATATCTATAGCAGTATCAGTACCAGGATTTGACTCGTGTGTCACAGCCGTCAGTCAGGTCAGTCCATATATTTTTTTTGGCTTGAGATAGGACATTTAGAATGACATTCATGTTTTCAGACATTTATTGTGATGTAAACACTTATTGGGATTTATTTGAATTGCATTTTATGGATATTATATTTCTTGCGATCTTTTGGTTCTATTGCATAACATATAGGTGCTCGAGATGAAGTGATTCGCGGTCCCCTTTCTAGGGTTGGGCCCGCTCTAGGGAAGGGGTTGTGACACAAATTGCATAGAAATTGTACCCATTGCAATAAGTTCTTTGTGGAAATTTTAGAATTTTGATTTGTTTTCATATACAGTTGCATTGGAAAATAATTTGCCTAGAAATTTCACTCATTACGACTGATTTCTTTGTGGAAATTTTAAAACTTTGACCTCTTCATTTCCGGTGGTATTTGAGATGGGAGAATATGTAAGATTTTGGTTAATAGGGAGGTATTTATGTGACTGAAAATTTAAAATTTTATTTCAAAATTATTTTAAAGATCGTGTTTATGTTTTCTTGATGTAAACACACTATGCCAATAAAATTGATCATTATTAATTTAAATATGCATGCAAATAATTTTTTCATCAATATAAATAAAATTAAAAAATATACATGATTTTTTTTTATTTTCTTCAATCTTTCTTGAATTTTCTCTCGTTATAATGCACCAAGTGTTGTACCTCTAGTTGGCATATTAGATATCTTTTACAAATAAATTGATCCCACTTTGAGAGCAAATTTTTTTTCTTTATTAAATGGTTGAAGTCTAAATTGAAGTTGCAAGAAAAAAAAATTTCTTGAAATTAATCTTAGAACAACTTGGAACAATACTAGCGAAGAAAGAGAGATGAGGATTTCGGCCAAGGGAGAAAATTTACTCCTCTTGGCGAAAATCCCTTGTTTATATAACATATGAATTGTCTTATTAGTATCCCAATACAAAAAAGACAATTCAAGATCTTTCCAAATCAAATCCCAAACTGAATTTAAAAAATTTAAATAAATAAGACTTCCTTATTTAATCTAAATTATGATTTAGCTAATTATGGTGCTAGCCTGCTAAATTAAGGCCCAATAAATTAAATATTATTTTGGCCCAATAATTAATTAACTATTAATTAATTTTAACTCACTTAATTTTAATTAATAATTAATCAAGATTATATTTAATTGATTTAATATAAAAATCAAATATTTATTTAAATAATTAAATCAAAATTTAATTTTATATTTCAAATTATTAATCTAATTATTAATCAGCCGTGGGAGAGAAACTTCGATCCCATATCGACAAACACAATAATGCATCGGTGAGACGTACATGATCCCAAGCCGTTGTAATCACTTGGCCACAAGGGAATGTTCCTTCATTGTGCCATTCAATACAAAGCCATGAGAGAGAAACTCTGACCTCTTACTGACAGTCTTTACCAAGAGTAGTTGGGAGTGAAGATATTCGACCTCTGACGATCTCTATAGACACCGGTAATGGCGTCCCACATTAAGTCCTCGAGTAAAATAAAAACAATGTATCACACACTCCGCACTAACCCAAAAACATCGAGGGAACTGAAGTAGCATCCTGCCCCATTTACTAAAAATAATAATTTTGAACCTTACAGTTCAATATCCCAGTGAACCGAGCTACGGATCGAGGGGGCGACCAACGCCATGAAACTTTTTCCAATGTTAGCCAAGCCTCGAGTCTGCAAACATCACATAGGTCCTCTAGTCTTCCTCGTGCTATGCTCATACGGATCTGAAATGGGATGACTAATGACACGAGGACATTTTCCTTCCCTGTGATAGGCACATCTGAGGCTGCAAACGCCATAGAGGAGAGTGGACCTTCCTTATGTTATGCTCCTCTAACACTAGACGGTGAATGCCGTGAGGGAATTATCCATCCCCACATGATGCGAACCTGAAGGTACAGTGGTACCTAAGATGTCTTCAATCCATGCATACTACGGTTTCCTGGAGGTGCCAAACGCCACGTTGGCCCTCCCACCAAACATGTTATAGTTTCCCTGAGGTGCCAAACTGCACGTAGACCTTCACGCTATATCCCTCAAAGGTGCAAGTCATTTGGTATTAACGCCTCAGCCTGGTACCACCTTAGCCTGAGGGTTTGATAATAATACCAGAGATTTGTGTGCCACGGGGGTTCATGTTTTTCCCACATGTATTATACCCAATGATGCGTCTCGGTCACAAGTATTTCACAAGAATAATAAATAAGTTTTTCCCATCAAAATAAAAAAACAAGCATAGATACAAGTGTAGATGAACAAGTTCTTATTTAAAATGGGAAAGCCCTATTTATATTTCTGGGTTTTGCTGTTCTTCTTACAATTGTTTGAGGGCCACTCTAGCCCTATTTATATTTTTGGATTTTGTTATTCTTCTTACAATTATTTGAGGGTCACTCTAAGAGAGGCTCTAGTGAAACTATCTCCGTAATATTTCTGCATTCCATAGCTTCTTGAGTCGGGTGTCATCCAGTTGTTTTAAGTGATAGGCATTCAATCTGATGACATTGGTAACTCTGTAAGGTCCTTCTCATTTGGCTCCAAGGGAGCCTTCTTCATGCCTTCCTGTTGACGGTTGTTTTTCATTCCGATGGTGATTTGTGAATTCAATCACTCGAACAAACATCCCCCGAGCTGTAAATTTATTTGGTTAATTAGGAACCAAAGTAAACTTAGCAAGTAAACAGAAAATCTCAAAGAATACAAGAGATTAACATGGTTCGATGGATAATGACTCTAACATACGTCTACAGGAGTAAAAAAGAAGAATTTTATTACTTGTTCGAGTCTAAACTGAGAAACTCTCTCTATCACTAAACTTTTAGATCTCTCCTTACAAATGGTAAAATATCAAAATTACTAACCCTTAAATTTATGGCTTTAACCCCTTTATATAAGCTTTAAAACTCATTATTCCACCAACGCATGGCGTGGGCTCATGTCACCATGTCATTGTCGCTGATGTTTTTTTCCCCTAATCACTCTACAAACAGTAGCACTAATCTCTGACTCAACCACTCTCCGACAGCAGAAACCCATCATTCTAACTTTTTATCCATTGCTACATGTTCTACCAATGTGTCAGCCTGTGACTCAACCACTTTAGCACTGTTTCATCTGTCAGAATCTCAATTAGGATTGATTTTAAAAATTAACGGGTTTCCACTTACATGAAACCAAAGCATGTGATCAATAATCTTATATAATATTAGCACGTGATCTTACGTTTCTATGATCATATTCGATATTTCATTATACTAATGAAAATATCTATTATTTGTGTCCTTATGATATGAGACTCATCATTCATTCCATTAACATCAAATGTCAATCTAGGCGACACATAATAATATTGGTCGAGTGATATATTATTGTCTTGTATAATAATCATATTTTACCAGGAACTTAATTTGAGACTTATTCATATAAATATCGTTGACTCTCATAATCAAAAACGTCTTTTGAATTAACGATATTCATATGATATAATATCTGAGGACATGCACATAAAATATGGATGTAATGATGTGTAGAAGACAAATATCTTTTATTAAAAATAATAAATTGTATTACAAAATATTATGCCTTAAATAATAACATCCATAACAGGTTTTAAGACATACACTCTAATAAACATCCATTTGCACTAAAGTGAGTTGTTATGTAACACCCACAGTGCAGAGACGTTACTGGTAGGTGATGGATCCTCACCACCACCCTAAGACTCTGACTATCGTTAAACTTTCTTAACTATTCCTTTTAACTATATTACTATAATAGGCATTTATTGAAACATTTCTTGAACCAAGTAATAACGTATGAATAACTTACAGACTTTAAACAAATACTCATACCTTA
Organism: Zanthoxylum bungeanum; assembly: GCA_019454045.1. Classification (NCBI taxonomy): domain Eukaryota; kingdom Viridiplantae; phylum Streptophyta; class Magnoliopsida; order Sapindales; family Rutaceae; genus Zanthoxylum; species Zanthoxylum bungeanum. The sequence goes on from SKCR01005059.1 coordinate 144,974, forward strand.
TATCACCATATACCTTTAGACTTGACTCACACCGAGCACATGCATTCTATTTGAATGCGAACAACAACATTGGCATACAGACCCATACTCTAGTAACTGTAATAAACTCAAATCTTCAATCTCAGGCTTCTGTTTGGCTATGGCTCACCACATATGACAAGAAACCCACTTGGATTCAAAAACCAAGCAAACCCCAAGCAACGGACACAACCCCAAGAACCACGAATTTGATTTTGTAGGAAAAAAACCTTCCAATGACACAAAGAAGACCCACAAAGAACTTTCCCTTGAGAACCTTTTAAGATGATTCCTCGTAGCGTTTTGCTAGTAATGGAGACGCCACTAAGCTTGCTAAACTTAGATAAATCAATTTAACTTGAAAAGAGGAATCACTCCCTTACAAGAATTTGGCCATAGCCAAAAAATATAAAGCTATAATATTCTCTCAAATTTGTTGATTGTCCCAAAATGAAAAAGAAAGAAAGCTTAAATAGTAATATAAAAGAAACCCTAAAGGCATAAAGAAAATAATGCCCCTAAATAAGAAATTACAAAAATACCAAGTCTTTAAGTCTTCAAATGCCTAGAAAGCTTTATGCTAAACTGATTTGGGCCAAGTGAAATGGCTTTGGGCCCTTTCTGTCGAAGCCCACATACGTCTCTATTTGTTTGTTGCAGTCAGCTATAAAACTCTGAACTAATCCCGCCATTACTTTTCTGATTCTTTTTGCCTTCTGTCTTGTGATTTGCCCTTTCTGGTAATTGCAATGGATCCCTTGTGTTAGTCTTCCGGGCCGGGCCCGGCCCGAGCTTTTTTGCCACCCTTAGTAAAAAACCAATTGTTAACCTAGAACACAAAGATATGCAAAAGCCTCTGTCGATGATCAGATACAAATATCCATTTAACCTAATTAATCATATGTCTATACTAACCAGATTACCTGAATTCATTAAGTTCAAGTTCCAATTATGACTACCCACGCCCGACAGTTATATGTCTATCATGTAAGGAAATCTATTAAGGGTTATCTATCCTTAAAAGAGATCGCGGGCTATTAAATCTAATGCTAAAATCTAAAATCCCTTTTCCAAGTTCATTTTAAGTTTATCACATCAATCTTATTGGTGATCAGTCAACAAGAAGCATTAGGCTTGAGATTCAATAAAAAAAACTAAAGTATTACCCATAATATAATTAAATTAATTATTAAGCATGTTAATATTGTGTTTCATCACTTCCCTAGAAAAATAAAATAAAATACTTTGGTTAGGGGATCCACATTTAATATTTCAAACCTAGGAATCTCACTTATTATAATATATAAATTATTATTAGTTCTGCTTTCTCATGAATTAATAATGCCAAACATATAAAACCAATCATGTAGGCGGTAGTCTGATTTAGTCCAATTACACCAACCATATAGGTAGTAATCATCTATCACATAAATATCATCCATATAGGCGGTAAAGTAATTTATATTTAAACCAACCATATAGACGGTATCATAGTTTGCCATTAATTAGTCCGATGATATTATAATTCATGTATTATGATTAAGTGAGATTAACCTAGTTAATCGTATTAAATGTTTCACCCTTCCCCTAACGGAAATTAAATATGAAACATAAAATAAAAGTAAAACAAATAAACTATTATTAAAACTAGAAATAAAAGTACATAATTAAAAGTACAAAAAATATAAACACATAAGATATAGTCCTCATGTCCTTATTCAGAACATTCTGGAAAATATGAAAATTCTAATGAAATCGAACTGAATTTATAGGTGCATCGCGACGCGATGAGCTATCAACACGTTCTTTTGAGATTCTGCCACGTGTCCACGGAGCGTCGCGCGTCGCAACACGTATGTGATCTATGTTACGATGCGCGAACAGTAATTTTTGGTCGCTTCATAATATAGGAGAAATGAGTGTCGCGATGCGTGATGTGCAGAAATTCCCATCCAATCATCCTCCTGGAGGAATGTGTGCTTCTAAAATATCTTTTGTACTGTGCCCAATCCCGAAATTTGTTCTATATATGTGACCCTCCTTTTTCGTCTGTTCTTCGTCGTTTTAGCTCCGATTTGATTTCATTAAGTCTTAAATCTTTATTTATCTGCAAAACACACTATAACACATCAAAACGTTCATCAAACCTGAGAAACTAAACAAAATATTGGGTCAAAGGGGCGGTAAAATGTGATATATTTTCCACTCATCACACCCTCAAATCCAATATTTTGCTAGTCCTCGAGCAAAACAAAGAAAATAAAATACAATAAATAACTTTAAAATAAAATTTAAACTAAGTCATTTTCGCAGAGATCACGGTTTCATTTAGCGTATGCAACGAGCCTTTAAACCCCTAGGTGTCCCTATTGGACGAGTTGTAGTCTCGTGAGGGCTTGTGCTAGTATCTTTAGGAAATCATGGAGTCAATCTGGGGGAATTGCCCCGGATTAATTTCAAAACCTCTTTCGTTGATTGAGACTTTTTGTCCCACACTCCTCTCGTAGCAATTTTCAGCGGCCACTGACATGAATTTTTCATTATTATAGGATGGTTCCACGGTCGCTTTGCTACGGGCTCGTTTTGGTGTCATTTGATTTCAAAAAAAAAAATCGGACAGAATTTCCCCTAAATTTTCAAAATTATCATAATCTAACACTTCAAAAATTATAAATCACACAACAAAACACAATCTTCGCCTCCAATTCAATGATTTAATCAACCAAAGCCACAACCACAACTCCCAAAAATTCTCAACAATCTCAAAACCCAAAAATTCTCAACAAGCACAAAAATAAAAAATATAAATAAAGAAAAGAAGAGAAACGAATTTACCCAATTTTTCGATCTTGACTCCCCAAATCAGAGCTTGAATCACGCACAAGTGGAGGAATTTGTAATTTTTTAGATTGGGTTGTGATTTTGGGTAAGTGAGTGTTTGGTTTGTTTGATTTTTGGTGAAAGTGGGTGAGAGAGTGATGGATTTGAAAGGAAATAGAAATAAAACGGACGAACTGAGAGAGAAAACGAGATTGAGAAATGAAGAAATGAAGAAAAAATGGTGTGGCGGTATGTTTAAGGCTTGATATTGTGAGCTCGTCGCGACGCAGAAGAAGTTTATGTCGTGACGCATTGCCCTAAAAATTAGGTAATCACGTGTTTTATTGGCGCATCGCGACACGATAGGGAGGTTGCGTCGTGACTCCAAAGGCCTATGGGAGTGCCACATTCTCACTGGTTTGCATCGCGAAGCGTGAATATTGCATCGTGATGCGTGAATGTTGCGTCACGATGTGAAAGATTAAATTATGGTCACATTTTTCTTCAATTACGTCGTGACATGGCTTGGGTTGTGTTGCGACATGATTTTTTTTGGCAACAAAATTGAGTCTTTCGACAAATAAATCAACTGGGACGCGTATCAAGAGTTGACTCCTTACTTCGCCATCTTTACTGGATTGAATTTTTATCCTCGCGACTTTGGCAAATTTTATCCCGTGATAGCCCAAATTTTACCGGCTCGCTCTATTTTAAATGCTTCATTTTTGTTTTTCCTTGCAAAATTAGCACACAAAATTAAAAATTTCTACAACATGTGTACACAAAATACGAACAATAAAATAATAAAATAAAAATTTTACATGTGTTGCCTCCCTGCTAGCGCTAAATTTTATGTCTTCAGCCAGACGTGACTGAAGTCCATTCATCAAAGAGGCTTCATTGTTATTTTCGACGGCCGAGATAGGAGAATCCTGTGTGCGTTGCTTTTGAACGGTAAGGTGGCCAAAAGAATCTTATTTGTCTTGGTGCCCGTGCCACCTTCTTAAACTTTGTCGCTTCAGTGATTCCTATAAAGAAAGAAAGAAAATCATGAGGTCTCGTATGGTGCTTGACTTTGAATGGGAGTTCCATTCTCTCAATATTCTGGGCAATATCTTTGATTTGTACTCCTCAAAATAGTTATATTTCTCCTGAATGTATGAGATCTTCAATATGGTCAGACATTTGCTCATTCATTTTCTCTACATTTTTCTCCATCTTTTCTTCACATATGTATTTTAGGATTTCTTTGTTCAACTCTTCATCTGTCATCTGTGAAATGCACGCTCCATATATGTCAACTTGATGATATAAAGATATGTTTGAATGTAGATCTTTATCCTTTGTGGTTGGTATGAATGGTTCGGACAGCTCTTCTTCAAACATCAGTGCAATGCATGCTCCAAGATCTTCATTTTAAGGATGCAGAATTTCATCCTCACTTGTAGTTGGTAGAGACAGTTAAACTACTTGTTCCTCGTCAAAGTCTGGTGAATAATAAAAATAAAATTGAGATTCTGCCGGTTCGGGCTCTTGAACTGATACCTCTGTCTCTTGATACTGCTCAGCCTCTTCCTCTGTTAAGGTGTCATCATGAACTCTTGGTACTCAAAGTCTTCATTAGTGTCATTTGCTCCATGAAATATGTAATTCAGGGTGTCTATTAATTGTCTAATTTGATCTGTCATCCTCTGTATGGATGTTGCTTGATTCTGATGTTGTGCATTTAATTGAGCTTCCCATTCCTCGAGCTAATCTTTGAGCATGTCAATCAACTGATCTTCCTCTGATGGTCTAGTTCTTGATGAAGATTGTAGGTGGATGGTGGATAAGATGAAAAATGTGGTTCTGTGAAATATGTTGGTTCTTCGTACCTTGAATGATTCTGATAATTCTACCACCCTGAAAGGTATATACATTGATCGTTCGGGTGGTTACCATTGCATATTTCACATCTTCCCATTGCATTCTGTTGAGCAAAATGTAGTATTGCTTGGTTCTGACATCCAGTGATAATTGTTGGGCTGGACAACAGGCCTCAGAAAACTGGACTGTTGCTCCCTGATTTGGGGTGTATATTCACCTCGTAAAGCTCGTAATTCTTTTATCACCCAATGAAGATCCATGTCAACCACCTGAAAAATAAAATAAGGAAATAAAAATTACAGATAAAAATAAAGAAAATAGATACAAGTAAATTAGATAGTTTCAAAATTAATAACTCAAGAAAAATAAGTCTGGCAACGGCGCCAAATACTTGATCTGTGAAATCACACATGTAATACAAGCGCAAGTATCGTTCAAGTAGTATAAAAATATTGATCCCACGGGGACTTAATTTTTATTGTTGTTATTAATTATTGATTCTATTTATTTACAAGTATCTAATTAAAGGGATAAGAGAATGATTGCTTGATTGGTTGGTTGAATGTGGATTTGCTAAATAAATAAATAAAAACACAAAAGAAAATACTAAGGAAAATAAACAAAAGACACAAATAACTAGAGTTGTGATTCCACATAATTTTATTTTAAAAAATGAATTGATTTGCTTATATACCTATAATAATCAGTTTGTTAACTTGTAACACAAAGATATGCAAAAACCTCTGTCAATGGTCAGATGCAAATATCTAAATAACCTAATTAATCATATATCTATGCTAACCAAATTACCTGAATTCATTGAGTCTAAGTTCCAGTTATGGCTACCCACGCCCGACAGGTATATGTCTATCTTGTAAGGAAATCTATTAAAGGTTATCTATCCTGAAGGGAGATCATAGGCTATTGAATCTAACCTAAAATCCCTTTTCCAAGTTCATTTTAAATTTACCACATCAATTTTATTGGTGATCAAACAACAAGAAGTATTAGACTTAAGATTTAATAAACAAACTAAATATTACCCATAATATAATTAAATCAATTATTAAGCATGTTAATATTGTGTTTCATCACTTCCCTAAAATAAAAAAAAATATTGGGGGTTAGGGGATCTACATTTAATATTTCAAACCTAGGAATCTCACTTATTATAATATATAAATTATTACTAGTTATGCTTTCTCAAGAATTAATAATGCCAAACATATAAAATCAGCCACGTAAGCGGTAATCATTTGTCACATAAAGACCGGCCATATAGGTAGTAAAATAATTTATATTTTGAACTGACCATATAGATGCTATCATAGTTTATCATTAATTAATCCGATGATATTATAATTTGTATATTATAAGTGAGATTGACCTAGTTAATCGTATTAAATGTTTCACCTTTCCCCCAACGAAAAATTAAATACGAAACATAAAATAAAAGTAAAACAAATAAACTATTATTAAAACTAGAAATAAAAGTACATAATTAAAAGTACAAAAAATATAAACACACAAGATACAGTCTTCGGATCCTTATTTAGAACCTTCTGGAAATTATGAAAAATTCTAATAAAATCGACTGAATTTATAGGTAAAAATTAGGCATGTGCGTCGCGACGCGATGAGCTGTCAACGTGTTCTTCTGAGATTGTAACACGTGTCCACGGAGCGCCACGCATCGCGACGCGTAGGTAATCTACGTTGCGATGCGCGAACAGTAATTGTCGGAAGTTTCATAATAGAGGCGCGTCGCGATGCAAGGAGACATGCGTGTCGTGATGCGTGATGTGCAAAAATTCCCATTTTGTCCTTTTTCATCTATTCTTCATCATTTTAGCTCCGATTTGATTTCATTGAGTCTTAAATCTTTATTTATCTGCAAAACACACAAAAACACATCAAAATGTTCATCAAAACCGAGAAACTAAAAAAAATATTAGGACAAAAGGCGGTAAAATGTGATATATTTTCCGCTCATCAAATACCTCAACACAATGGTGTGTCTGAATGAAGAAATCATATTGTATTAGATATGGTGCGATCCATGATGAGCTATACAGATCTTCCTTATTACTTTTAGGGTTACGCTTTACTAATTGATGTCTACATACTTAATATGGTTCCATTGAAAGCTGTTTCCATGACCCTCTATCAGATATGGTTCGGTAGAAATCTAAATCTTAGACATTTAAAGATTTGAGGTTGTCCTGCATACATTAGAATTGCGCATCAGGATAAACTAGCACCCAAATGGTATAAATATAGGTTTGTTGGATATCTTGATAATTCCATGGGATATCAATTCTATGATTATGAGCAATGAAATGTATTTGTTGTTCGCTTTGAAACTTTTCTTGAAAAATAATTTTATAGAGAAAGTAGGAATTGTTGAGAGATTAAACTTGATGAGTTTGATCTCAACATTAAGGAACCTAATATGGAACCACATATCCAATTAGATGAAGGATCTACAATACAGGTTCTACGTAAGTCAAATAGAAAGGCCTCATGAGAGATTATTTTTAACATCCGATATGAGCCTTGATGTTCTCCTTTTGGAGGAAACAGATCTGATTACGTATAAAGAAGCGATATTAGATATCGATTTGGGAAAATGGTAGGAAGCCATGAAATCCGAAATGGATTCAATGTATGTTAATCAAGTCTGGGACTTAGTTGAACTTCTTGAAGGAGTTAACATATTGTTTGTAAATGGGTTTATAAAAGGAAGCGAGGGCCCGACGGAAATGTGGAAACCTTTAAGGCCCGACTGGTAGTGAAATGTTACACTCAACATCCTGGGATTGACTATGAGGAAAGTTTTTCACCTGTAGCCATAATAAAATCCATTAGGATTCTTTTAGCCATTCCTGCATATCACAACTATGAGATATGGAATATGGATGTGAAAATCACTTTCCTAAATGAATTCCTTAAAGAAGATATCTATATGGAACAACCAGAGGGTTTCGTATCCAATGAGACTTCAAACTTGGTTTGTAAGCTCCAAAAGACTATTTATGGACTTAAACAGGCATCCTGAAGCTGGAATCGTCATTTTGATGAGATAATTAGATTATCTGGATTCATCAAGAACAAGGAAGAACCATGTGTTTATAAGAAAGTGAGTGGGAGCATGATAGTTTTCCTAGTCTTATATGTAGATGACAATCTTATCATAGGAAATGATATAGGGATGATGCAAAATATGAAAGCCTACCTTTGCAAGAAATTCTCCGTGAAAGATATGGGTGAAGCTTCCTATATATTAGGTATAAGGCTCTTCGGGGATAGAGTTAGGAATTTTATAGGGTTGTCACAATCGACATACATAGATAATATATTAGAAAGGTACAGTTTTACTAACTACAAGATAACAAATGTACCTTTTCGATACGACATATATCTTTAGAAGAAAATGGCACCTCAAACTGAGGAAGAGAGAGTTAAAATATCTAAATTGCCATGTGTTTTTTGTATTATGAGCATAATGTATGCTATGTTATGTACTAGACCTGATATCAGTTTCGACTTCAGTATGACCAGCCAATATCAATCTGATCCAGATAATGATCATTGGACAGTAGTGAAACATATCCTAAAATATCTTAAAGGTACCAAGGATAAGTTTTTGATATATGGAGAAAATAAGCTACAAGTTAAAGGTTATACAGACTCCGACTTCTAGGGAGATCCAGATGATAGAAAATCTATATTATAATACATATTTACTCTTAACGGTGGTGCTGTTAGTTGGCGATGTTCAAAGCAAGGCTCAATAGCTGATTCAACCATTGAAGCGGAATTTATAGCGGCTTCAGAAACTGCTAAAGAAACTGTTTGCATTATAACTTTTATCACATAACTTGGCGTTGTGCCTAGTATTGCGGATTCGATCACATTGTACTGTGATAATAATGGAGCCATCGCACAGACTAAAAAGCTGAGGGCTCATTCCAAGTCTAAACACGTGGAAAGGAAATACCACGTAATTAGAAAGATTATTGAACGAAAAGACATAATGGTCTTGAAGGTCAAGGACAAGACAATATAGCAGACTCGCTTACAAAAGCCTTACCTCCTAAGATATTCGATAAATATGTGGAGGAGATGGGACTACGATACCGTTCAAATTGGCACTAAGCAAATGGGAGTTTGATAGAGTTGGTGCTTGGAGTGCCAATCCAAATTGTATATTTTATTATTTATTAATAAAATAACTAAATTTTTCATTTCATACCTATTAATGGTATTGTCATTATGCGTATTAGATTGATGTATAGATATGCTAAGAATGACATCGACCTTAGAATAGTCTTGTCACTAGGTGTAAATTATTCTCAAAGTAAATATTCATAGTCATTGGTTTTGAAATACAGTCAAATTCCTATAACTTAGAAGACTAGCACATGTCGTATATTGGAATTGGAGTTCTAATAGTTTAACCCGATGTACTATGAGTTTTGGAAACTCGTATAGACATGTGGGTATTCATTTAAGCGAATACTGGATGACTCATAGATGATTCATAATAGTTGGAAGTACACACCGCCGTCAATAGGATTCTCCTCGAGTCGAGTAGCATATGTAATCCTATGACTATAGGATAATATTGATTTTGTGTGAGATCCTCCACACTTTAATACCATGTATGTCAGAAACCTTTCATGGTCTGACCTCCAGATATTCGTTGGGTGTAGACCAATGCACTCAGTAATTAAGTGCGAATCAAAATAGGATATGTCAGCCCCAATGTGTATCATTAGGGGTTTAGGTATCCATGTTATTAAAGTCATGAATCTTAAATCTTTGGCCAAAGTCGATCACCTTGGGTGGATCGCATCATTTATGAAGAATCGTGGACATGTCGATATGAGATGTGCATCTCGGAAACTTGACGGTATATTCTAAGTTTCCTAAGCACAACTCGGATAACCTACGACTGATGGATTAATAGACATATGTGATGACCTCGACTTGTATAGTTCAGAAAGGTCGTTCATGTTCTTCGCGAATTCGGAGGTGGCCGAATTACGTACATATTAGCTAGTCTTATATGATGAACGTGTCTGAACTTAGAAAGTCTCAATATGTAGTGTACTCATTGAGCACTTGGGTAGCCGATTAATTTTGATAAAATATAATATTCGATATTATAATTATCAATTAAGATATCAATTAAGATAATCAAGTATTATTGGATAACATTGATTATATACTTTGACCTAATTAGATTAATTCAATAATTACACAAGAGCTTAAAAATCATAATTATCTCTACTATTTGAGGTTATTATGATAATTGTAAGTATGCAATAATAGGTGATTTTGGATTGATTTAATTGGATTAAATCAATATGGAAAATATTTAACTAATCAATTTCCTAATCATTAGTTTGATTTAATTAGATTAAATTAAAGTGTGAGACAATGGAGATTAGTCACATCTAATTATAAATATTTGGAAAAATTAGATTAAGCCAACTTAAAAGTTGATTACAACTTTTATTAATTAAAAATTGCCTAAGTTTTGCTATAAATAGCAAGTTTTAAGAAAGTTTTAATTACAAGTATAAGTAAAAATACAAGCAAATTCTTAGAGAAATTAGCCTAAGTTAGAGAAGTGTTTAGAGAATCTTGTGAGGTCTCTACAACATTTCATCTAGTAGAAATCAAGATTGGATCTTGAAGTGAAGCTTGCTAGCATTGGAAATCAAGATTGGATCTTGAAGTTAAGCTTGCACACCTTGGAGGTTCTCCAACCATTTCAACAAAGAAGAAGTAGATTGGATCTTGCATCAAGCTTGCTAGGTAAGTTTGAACTTCTCTTAAGTTATGAATTATGTATTAGATGCATGATCACATAGCTTAATGTTGAAATAAGGCTAATAAATTGTGTTAGGATGCTTTGGAAGTATAAACACAATATGTTTGTAATTGGGTCAAAATATTTATAATAGACATAAACATAAATTAAAGTTTGGAACTCTAGATCAAAGTTTAGAGATATGACTATCATTCTAAAATCACTTGACCATATTTGGGTGACCTAGAATTATTCACGAGACATTCCTTATTGGGATTCTAATTTGGTTTGTGTATTGGATTCAAAATTTACGCAAATGTGTATATAGACTAAATTTATGTTTTTTTTTTTAAAAAAAAATATTTTATATTTTGAAAAACTTGATTTATTGTATAACATGTGTTGATGTTGGTTTTGAAACTAAAAATTAATTTTAGGTATTTTTGAAGTGTTTAGGGAAGACCAGAAGTAATTAGGGTAAAATACTCTAATTCCTTCAGAGCTGAAGGAAAGAAACGAATTATATATATATATAATGTGAGCTGAAGGAAAGAAATGAATTATATATATATATATATATATATATATATATAAAGATGTGTGCTGTTTGCGCAGTGCTCGCATAGTACGCGCGCGGGGTAATTTTGTTTTTGTCCGTTTGTGAGTTTCCCAACTTCGATTTAGCCCCGGTTTTTTCTTATATCGTCATAATAGAATATATTATTTCATTAAATAATTTAAAATTACACACATGTTTGATATCCACGGGTTAGACTCATTTCCGCTACGTGGGGCACCGATCCGACTCTAAGGGTTCCACAATTGCCCCAACACTTAACACGGGGAAAACATAAATTGTGGACTGTAAACATGAACTGTGATCATGAAACGTGACTTCGAAATTATGAAATGTGAACCGTGAATCATGACATGTAAACTGTAAACATAATATGTAGGTTATACGACATGACTTATAAATCATGACACGTGAACTATAATTCAAAAACTGCAAATCGAGGAACATCAACTGAAAATCATGTAACATGACCTGCAAATCATGATTGTAAACTGTAAATATATCTGTATGCTGTAAACATGGTCTAAAAACTATAAACATGAAGTTTAAATTGTAAATTGTCAATTTTAAACTGAAAACATAATTGTAGTTGAACTGTAAACTAAAATCATAAACTAAAAACTGTAAACTGATAGTAGATATTTTATATAGTTTTATGGGAAAAAAACACCAATACTGTGACATGGGGGCATGATACCTACTCAGCATGACTGACCTAGAATCGCATAAGTAAGGGAACGTAAAATATGACATGCATAAGCCTAAGAGGGTTTCCAAAGAATTAGGCGAGTTTGATGAGTGGTAATTATATCACTATTTCCCACTCATTTAACCTAATATTTTATATAGTTTCTCGAGTTTATGAACGTTTTGATGTGTTTTTGTTTATTTTACAGATAAAAGTAATATTGGGACTTACCGGAATCAACTTGGGGATAAAATGATGAAATTCGGAGGAAAAATGGTCAAAAACGAAAATTTACTATTCGCGTCACGAAGCAGTCCAAAATTCCAATTTTGCGCAAGTTTCGTATTTTGGCGATAACTTTTTCATCCGATATCTGATTGAGCTGATTCAAGTTGAAGATTAAAGAAGACTCGAAGATCTACAACTTTGAAAGTCAAAATATATTCGAATTCTGAAGTTTGGAAGGCTGAAATTGATGAAAAATCTCGTATATTTTGAGTAATTACTATAGTCATTTTCAAAATATAATATAAAATTAATAAAATAAAAATTGTCAAACTTCCACCAAACATGCAAGAGTGTTTTGTGGCATGTTTGGTGCCTTGTTTGGTGTCGTGTTTGGTGGAGTGTTTGGTGGAGTGTTTGTGGCATGTTTGGTGGAGTGTTTGGTGGAGTAATCGGTGGAGCAATTGGTGGAGAAATTGGTGGAAGCCTTTAGGTTTTTCTATAAATACCAAGCCATTTCATTTGTAATTCTCATGCTTTTCTTAGGTTTTTGTAAGGAATTTAAGGATTGCATCTTGTTTATATTTATTTTCAGTATTTATAATATAAAATTTATTATTCACATTAAAATGAATTACCGTCTAATGGTTGGTTTTATTTATTTGGCATAATTTGGCACCGCCTATATGGCTGGTCTTTAGGTGACAGATAATTACCGCCTATATGGCTGGTTTATGTTCAAATATTATTACCGTCTTTATGGCTGGTTGGACTTAATTTAAATCTGACTTAATAAGGAATACCGCCTACATGGCTGGTTGGCTATATCACCGTTAAATTCTATATTATAGTAAGGGAGATTTCTAAATTATAAATAGTAAAAGTGGATCCCCTAACCCCAGCATTTTATTTTTATTCTAGGGAAATGATGAAACACAATATCCACACTAAATAATTGATTTTCTTTTTATGGGTAGTTCTTTAGTTTGTTTATTGAGTCTTAAACTTAATGCTTCTTGTTGTCTGATCACCAATAAGATTGATGTGGTAAACTTAAAATGAACTAGACATAGGGATTTTAGGTTTCAGCCTTAGATTCAATAGCCCATGATCTTCTTTGAGGATAGATAACCCTTTAATAGATTTCTTTACAGGATATGAATATACATGTCGGGCGTGGGTAGCCATAATTGAAACTTGATCTTAATGAATCCAGGTAATGTGGTTGACATAGGAATATGGTTCAATCGGGTTATACTGGGTATTCGCGTCTGACCATTGGAAGAGGCTTTTGCATATCATCATGTTTCAGGTTAGTAAACTAAATTATTACACATAAGTAAGGGAATCAATTCATCTTTTTAACAATATTGTGTGGAGTCACGACCCTAGATCTTTGAGTCTTTTCTTTTATTTTCCTTAGTATTTTCTTTTAAGTCTTTTGTTTATTTTATTTATTTTAATTAAGCAAATCCACATTCAACCAACCAAAAGTAATCATTCTCTTCTCCCTATAATTAGATACTTGTAATTTCATAGTATCAATAATTAATAATAACAGTAGGAATTAAATCCTCGTGTGATCGATATTTTTATACTACTTGAACGATACGTACGCTTGCGTTATACGCGTGTGATTACGCCAGTCAGAGTTGAAGTTGAGCATACTCGAGTATTTGTAATTACAATGGGACCTACTTAGCGAGAACCTAGCGCCGCGTAAATAGGAGAACATGAACATGAACGTGAACTTGAGCATACTCGAGCAACTATACATGAAGGGATGACACTCTACTGGTATGTTGAAAACACTTGTTTATTTGTATTTGAAACCATGTAATCCATATACTATAAAACATGAATTTAAACTATAAATCTTGAGAAATCATGAACTATGAATCGTGAAACGTGAACCATGAACATGAGTTGTAAATCTATAAGACGTAAGCATGAAACGTAAACTGTAATTCATGAAAACATACATTGTAGACCATAAACCATGACGCGTAAAACTTGAATCATGAACTGACACGTAAGCTGTAAAATCATGACATGTGAAAAGATAAACTATAAACTTGACCTGTGTAACATAAACTATAAACTGTGAAACATAGTTTGTAAACTGTAAAACATGGCGCTTGAACTGTAGCTCATTAATTGAAAGCTGTAAATCGTGAATTGAACTAATACAGATCATAAACTGAAAATTGAAATCATGAACTGTTACATGTAAGGCGTGAACTAAAATGTATAAATCTTGAATTGAAGACATATAAATCATGAGCTAAAAATTATAAATCATAAACTATAAACATAAACTGCAAATTGATAAACATAAGCTGTAAACATGAACAATGACCTTAAATTGAAAACTAAAAAGATGACCTGAAATTAAAAGCATGACTCAAAACTATAAACTTGAACTGAAAACTATAATTTAGGAAAATAACTGTATAACGTAAACTAGAAACATGACTGAAAACTGAAAAACATATCATGACCCAAAAATTGTGACATGAACTGAAAACTGTAAACATGACTTGAAACTGTAAACTTGAACTGAAACTGTAGAACGTAACTAGAAACATGATTGAAAACTGTAACATGAACTGAAAGCTGAAAACTGAAAAATTGAATCATAAACTGAAAATGTAAACATGAGCTGAAACTAGAAACTGAAAAACATAAACTATAGAGCATGACTGTAAATCGTAGACATGGACAGTAAACTGTAATCATAATGCGAAAGTTGTAATACAAACTGAAAACTATAACTTAACTGTAAATCATGAAATATAGACTACAAACCGTGACCTGTAACTATAAATCATGAACTGAAAACTTGTAAATCATAAACTAATAGATGCATTGGTTATGCATACAATGCTCGTACGGAATTCATTACCTATTTTAGAATAAGTATGAGATGGACGTCATCCGAGCAGATTTCCTAACCAGTACCTCTATAATGGAAACACACAACCAAAATGGTCTTGTTGACATGTAGTTTAACTTGGTCTAACTTTACTCTCACAAACAAAACTACCTCTTCATTACTGGTGGGAGTCTTCACCACATTAGTATTTCACATCAACAAACTTCCTACACCCACTTTTAATATGAACACACCTTTTGAACTTTTATACCAGCACAAAGCTTATTATCAGTTTCTTAAAAGCTTTGGTTGTGCTTCTTTTCCCTTCCTCGGATACTACATTCACATAAATTCAATTTTCATTCAAGCAAATGTGTATTTCTTGGTTACAATACTTCTCACAAATGATACAAATGCTTGCATTCTTCAAGAAGGATATATGTAGCAAGTCATGTGATTTATTATGAAACTTGTTTTCTATACACTGAAATGTTCTCTTCTGCTTTACCTTCTTCTTCTGCCACTTCACAACAAAAACTTCTTCACTTATTTCACTCTTCTAATCATTTAGGTGTTGAACAAGACATGAACAATCATCTGATGATCAACAGGTCAGTATTCACTCTCCACCATTTTTTCCTCTTAATGTTACTCAAAACTCTACATATCCCTCTCCTCACCTAAATATTGTTCCTCCTACTCCCATATCAAACACTTCAAACACTGATGTCTTAATAGTTTATTTAATCCAATCAATTTCATCTTTACTACCCACTTCTATCAACAAACATCCAATAATTACTAGAGTCAAATCTGAGATTTTTAAGCACAAAGCCTTTCTTATTACCAACGAGAATACATAACCTACCAATATCCAGTAATCCTTGTCAAATTCAAGGTGGAAACAAGCAATGCAATATGAGTACAATTCTCTCATGCAAAACCACACTTGGACTCTAGTACCTAATGACTGAAACTATAAGTTAGTAGGGTGCAAGTGGGTGCTCAAAACCAAGTCTAATACTGATGGATCAATCTTCAAACATAAAATCAGGTTGGTTGCCAAAGTTTTTCATCAAACTGCTAGAATGGATTTCTCTGAAACATTTAGTGTTGTGGTGAAAATATGCACCGTTAGAGTGGTTTTGAGCTTAGCTGTTATGTAGGGGCAGAAAGTCAGACAAATTGATGTCAATAATACCTTCTAAAATAAAGACTTGACTGAAGATGTATACATAGTTCAACCAGAAGAGTTTGAAGATTCTATAATCTGCAAATTGAAAAAGACTTTGTATGGTCTTAAGCAAGCTCCTAAAACTTATTTTGAAAAGCTTAACGGGTGTTTGATACAGTGGAAGTTTCATGATTCAAAGGCAGATAGCTCATTATTTATCAGGCATGACAATGAGTCAATTATCTTGGTTCTTATTTATGTAGATGATATACTGATTACAGGTCCTAACTCAGTAACTTTAGACAAGTTCATTGTTGATCTTAACTTTTGCGCTTAAAGACTTGGGTCTGTTAGCCTATTTTTTGGGTATTGAAGTTAGCTATACAGAAGAGGGGATGCACCTCTCACAAAACAAATATATAAGAGATCATCTTAATAAAGCCTCTATGATTGGTTGTAAAGGTTGTGATACACCCTTCAGTGTAGGTTTAAAGCTTGAACTGTCAGCTGAAGGAACATTGGGAAAACAATATGAGGATGCATCTGCATATAGAAGTATTATAAATAGATTACAGTATATAACTCTTACAAGGCTTGACATCTCTTATTCTATTCACAAGCTCGGTCAATACTTAGTAGCTCCTACTCTACAACATTGATCGGCTTAAAATAAAATCCTAAGATTCTTACAAGCAACCAAAACACATGGATTGTATCCCAGAAATTGTGGCAAAATAGAATTGACAAGTTACACTGATGCAGATTGGGCATGTGACTTGGAAGATAGAAGATCTATAGGAGCTTATTGTATCTATCTAGGCAACAATATTATATCTTGGTCATCAAAAAAGCAGCAAGTAGTGGCCAAATCTAGTACAGAAAGTGAATATAGAGCATTAGCCAATGCTGGTGCAAAGTTAGCTTGGCTGCAGTCCTTATTCTTCTCATAAATTGGAATCTTCAGTATCTCAACTCCAATTATGTGATGTGACAATGAGAGAGCAGCAGCTTTGGCAAGAAATCCTGTGCAACACTGCAAAACAAATCACATGGAACTAGATATACACTTTGTAAGTGGCAGTTTTAAACAAGCAGCTGGAGATCAAGCATGTACCCTCAGAAGAACAAGTTGTGGATATCTGGACAAAGCCTTTATCTTTTTCCACGTTTCTATTTGAGAAGTAAGCTTAATGTCTTTCCCAAGCCCTTAAGTTCGAGGGGAATACAGCCAATCCACTAGCAGTACCAGTATTTTTATTTTTTTTTTTTTTTTTGGAAGGATGGAAACCCCGCCACCAAACCACCCATTCTGGGCCGCGGCGCTGATTATCTCACAGGCATATCAAAGCAACAGATTTAGCAGAGGAGCTCAAGCTGGATATGCTGAGTCAGCAGAAGTTAGTTAGATTAGGATTGATGTAATATGATTGGTTAGCTTGTTGACTATTAATATGATTATGTTAGACTTAGTTAAAGCAACTAGTTAGTAAGAACAGTTGTATATATAAAATTCCTTTGCATAGCATTTTGCAAGTAATTGAAAACAGAAAAGCTTTCTTAATAAGAATTTTTTTTCCCAGTATCAGTTTCCTTCGTTTTCTTGAGAGCCAAACAACATTACGTGTGAAATACGTTCCTTAACTCCTAGAGTAACATATTTGAAAATGAAAAAACAACACCAGATGGAAGAGGAGATAAATGTTCTGGTATCCTACCATAAATTTGCTTTCATTGATTGTGACCTCAGAATTTCAAAGATACGACACAAATAGCACAATTTTGTTTCCTGGACTACATTACTAGAAACGAAGATGGCTATACTTCCGATTTCCGAAGATTAAAATTACAGCTACCTGTTGACAAAGAGACGACCCGAATGTTGAACCAAGGTCGTTATTTCCAATATTTTGGATTATGATACGGAACAGAACTCTTGGCATTGCACGATTATATACGAAAAATGGAGATCAGCATATAAACAAGTCCATGGGAACATCTACTAATTCACAAGCTCTTTTCACAACCTTTTGAGCAGCTTTGATGGGTGGAGAAGGTGTGATCCTTACATAACTTGATGAGCAAGCTTGGCCATCCGACTTCACTAGCTACTGCTAGATTTTCTGTTTAAGAACCTGACGCAACTGGACCTTCTGGTTTTCCATCCTTGCCTCCAAGAGCTTCGCCTTCAAACTATGCTTCTGGGCACCTCGAGGCCATTCAATGCACCCTTTCATGCCTCGAGTTATGTCATGAGGATTTCCTGAGTCAGAACTCCACTGCCCTAAATCTGAGGGGCTAAGCCCGCCATTAACTGACCCCCGGTCTGAAGATGCAAGACTTCCATTAGAAACTGAAAGCCTATCCTTATTTCCCTCAATTGTAATCATTTTGTAGTTATCCCCATTATTTGGGCCTGATCTCCAAAACCTTGCGATAGATGACACCTTCTTCACTGGCTTAGTCGGGACTGAGCAGACTTCACTGATTTCAGTAATAGGAATTCCTTTATATCCATTATCTTCCCACTCCATTACACCCCCCGAGAAACTACTATCTCGATGATTTTTTATGGATGGCGCACTCCCGTCTGGTGAACAACTTGAGTCCTGATCTTCAAGATGGCTCACAGTTTCCCATCCAGTCTCATCTTCTACTATATCAGCATTCTGGTCAACATAGGCATTGGAATGCCTATCAATGCTATCCTTATTAATCACGTTGGCCTCAGGACTTACTGTATGCATTTTTGAAGCATCATTGGCAGGAATGTAGGCACCGGCCTGCTCAATCTCCCTTTCATTGGGTTCACCAAAATTAACATCTTCAAAAACAGAGAAGATATCATCAGGGTTGGGAGGTTCATATGTAAATTCCTTGATTTCCTGAATATTGACCAAGGCAGCAGCCTCTTGATGCATCTCAGCTTCTTTCTTATCTTTTGCATCTGGAGTAGTACTTGTTGACCTCAGAAAAGTCTCCAATTCTGCAACAAGCTTGTTCATCTGAGAATACTTCTGCTCAAGTACCACCTTTGCATCGACCAGCTTCATTTGAACACGTTCTTCACGCCAGACCCCGGCCATCTGTAACATCTTCCTTTCATCATCCACTTCCTCTCGCAGTTTCATTGAATCCCTCTTCAATGCTTCAACTTCTGCCTTGTCTTCTCCGATTTCCTTGGCGAGCTCATCACACACTTCCTCAATTAATTCTCTAGTCTTTCTTTCTTTCTCATAGTCCTGCATATATCTCTTTGCTGATACCTTTGCATCAGCCAACTCATTAACCAATTTGGAATTCATAATTTCTATCCTTTGATGATTTTTCCTTTCTCGGCTTAACTCAGCTTTTAGGTCATTAATAAATGTACGGATCTTCTCATGCTCCCTGCTCCGCCATGCAGCCTTTTCCTCACTGACTTTCTTTAAGAAGTGCTCCAGTTTCTTTTTTGAAAACCGGCGTTCAGTCTCAAGCTCCTGAATGCGAGCGCGAGCCTGCTCTACTTCAGTTTCGAGTGCAGCAACCATTGGTACAGCACTTACCTGTTGGTCAAGATGCTTTATGTGGCTGTAAATCTGGCATACCTCACCTGGGGTTTTCAAGCAGACGGGGTCCCACTTTGTTAGTCCCTCCATTGCAGAATTGGAAAACTGAAATGAGGGCTTGAGCTACATAAGAGGAAAACAGACCTTGGGTCAGATAAGGAAGAGTGGAAAAATATAAGACACAACAAACATCTTTTAATTAGTAAGTACAGTTTAAATTTCCTCATCCAAGCAATTGAAATTGCCTCCTCATCCAAGCAATTGAAATTGCCCAGGAATAATCTCATTTTTTTCATCTGGTACAAACGAGCAAACATAATTACAGCAACCACTAGTTTTCATGCTTTTTACTAAGTTTATTGTCACCAGCAAAATCAAGAACAATGTTGAATTCTGTGATTCTGATATGCTTTGGCTAAAAAATCTCGTTTCATCCACATAAAAGTTATAAGCACACCGAACAGCTCTAGATCTAGCTGTTCTACTGAGGTGCCACATCCACAAGATATTCACACTGGCCACTTCTACCTTCTTTTTTTTTATATATATTACCAATTAATAACAAGCTACCAAAAATAACATCAGTAATTTATGGAAATAAAACCGAAACCCCAATTATATGATGATTTTGCACATCTTGAGTTTCTATTAGCCAATCTCACCCTCCTATAGAATTCCATATTCAAAATCTGGCCTCCATTTTTCTCTTTCCTTTTTTTTGTCCATAAATAAATGGCTGTTGTCCTTTGATAATACAAGTACAGGTGTCCTGAAAGACATATCTCCGCACAGACCCACACAAGTTTTAGATAAAGGAAGCAAAGAGAGAGAGTAAGACCTTGAAAAGAAGGGGGACATATCTTTCAGAACATTGTTGATTTAACTCAGAACTACTTCCACGTGAATCATTGAACTGAATTTAATGTGCAAACTTCTATATGACTTACAGGAAATCTCAAAGTAAACAATGTGTTACACAAGTAGCAAAATCCCTCTACCAGCAGAAGATCAAGCTGTTTATTGAAAATAAACAATCTTCCTGTAAGGCAGAAATTATTATGACTATTCGAGAAAATATTAATCCATTCAAGGAATTGACTTAAATAGGGCATAGGGAAATTCATAATGTAGGTTCCATAGTGGTCCACAATAAGGAAGCATCGATGCCAAGTGTGGAAGACATAAAAAAAAGGTAGGTCTGATGCTTCCTATATATGAACGAAACTGTATATTCATCAAATCAGACAAGCCCTCAACTGTTAATAATTCATTAATAGTTCAGCTAAGAAAGTCAAGCAGCATTACCTTACAAAAGAAATCATTCTTCATGCCAGAGACAGATGACCCAGGGCTCTGTAAAGGATCATTGGGTTCAGAAGCGTATCCTTTACTACTGCAACGAACATGAAGTGGGATACCTACTTGCCCTGCACCAGGCTACAGGAAAAATAACAATAAAATCTCTAAACTTGACATCCCAAACTTATTAAAGCAAATGAACAAAGATCATAGCGGACATCACATTAAGATTCAGTAACCGATGGAAAGCTTTTGGAAGTCATTAAACACGCGTAATGTCCTTACAGACTCTGATAGCAAATACATATTAATTACACCAGAAAAGAAATGTACTACAAGACATGAGTTTCCTAGAAGTCATTCAAACAAGTGCATGGCTTTCCCAATATAGGACCAAGTTAATCACAGAAAATGATAAGTACGGACCGATAAAGATCAGTATCTATGTAACCATTCAAAGCTACAAACTTCTACACAAAGCAGCAACACTAAATAATCAGAAGCAAGAAATCAAATAATTACCGATACGGCGATACCCCGCCACATTCCATTCAAAACCCATCTAAAAAAAACACAAAACACAACAGATCTTAGACCAAAAAAAAAAAAAAAAAAGTTTTCAATTTTTACTCTCACCTGAAACCTTAACCGATCTACGTTCTCTCCAGCACCACCAACGAAATTCTCCGGCAGCTGCAACCGCCACAGACCAGCAGCAAGCTTCCTAGCCGACACCACACTCCTCCCCTTCCGCTCTTTCCGGCGATTCTTCCTGCCAGCGTCAGAAGCATCCTCTTCCTCAGCTTCAACTTTCCTATTCTTATCCCTATCCTGAACCTTCCACTTCAAAAGTGGAGTCTCGGGCCTGCTCCGTCTCTGACAAGGAGCTCCGTGCTTCCTCAACCGGGTCAAGCTCGGATTTCGAGTCTTCCTCCGTTCGGGCCTAAAATATGAGTTCGAACTCGTATTTAACGTCTTACTCACCGGAAACAACGCCGG
The DNA here is from genome assembly GCA_019454045.1 of Zanthoxylum bungeanum. NCBI lineage: Eukaryota > Viridiplantae > Streptophyta > Magnoliopsida > Sapindales > Rutaceae > Zanthoxylum > Zanthoxylum bungeanum. The sequence continues at coordinate 166,881 of SKCR01005059.1, forward strand.
ATAATGCAAGTTTCCCGTTTTTTTCATTTCTTAAAACCAGATTCAGCCATTAAACAAAACAAAATAATAACCCACAAAAGAAAACACGGGAAGCATGTGTGTCTTGTGTTTTGTCTGAAAGTTCACACTCAAAAGCAAGCGTTTCTCTTTCTACGTGGTTCTGAAAAGGACTTGAGCTAGAAAATTATTACATGAAATGGGGTTAAGGTAATGTTAATGACTTAATGCATAAGCCTGTAAGGTAGATGTGTACGTGCACGGTCAACGGATAATGCATACGGCGTCGTTTGTTGGAGTTGATATGCATCCAGAGAGACGCTGTAAACTAGTGTAATCTTTAACGTTTTAAGCTTTTTTATCACCCAATGCGGTGCCGTTTTTACTTGTTAATCATATCTAATGCAAGTATTAAATTTTAATTAATAACCCATCCTGACTGTTAATTAAAAAAATAAGTTGTGTTCAACTTTCTTAATAAATAAATGTTATTAATTTTATTCCTTTTTATTATTCATTAGTAAATGCTTGTGGCCTCAAGATCTACTCTCTATCATTGTTTAGTCCATTATGAAGGGCACCCGAGGGAGATCCCACGTGGCACTACATGAGATTTCCACGTGGCACTCCATGAAGGTTGGTTACATAATTTTAGTATCCTATGCAAGCAATGCGTATTGAATTTTGCAAGAAGACGAAATATACCCACATGGGCTGAGTGGCAATTTCTACTTGGGTTTTGAGCCAATCAAAAATAAAAATATACATATTTTAGATAGATCTAGTATTACCTAATTTAATATTATTTTAACATCTTTGCCATTTATATCTCTCTATTTTGCGGCTACTAATCTTGATTAAAAAACAAATGCATGTCATTATTGTTGGTGCAAACAAGATCTTGACATCCTAATTGATAGACTTTGAGGGTCAATCACCTAATTGTATTGGATTTTTTTAAATTTAACTTTGTTGCTAATCACGTGGGCAAGAAAATTATGGACCCGCGTTCATTTGTGGGGGCCTCAAGAAGCCACCATTATCATGAATGAAGTAAATGTTGAAGCATTTTTTTAATTGGGATATAGATGGAGCGTCTACAATTAATTGCAATAATTGTATATTGTTACTAAATTGATTTCACATGAGAAATCACCTTGATTGAGACTAGACTCAATACCCATGGAAATTGTGAAAGCAAAAGCTATTTGTTTTTTATCATCCCTGTTATGAATAACTTGACCATGCCCATATCATTTTTTTTTTTTTAAAAAAAAAAATTTATTTTAAAAAGAAACAAAACTAACATATTTTATGTTCATTTCTTTTTCTTTTTTTTCTTTTTTGAAATCTTTAAAAATTTCGTCGCCAAATCACCTTAATCGGGCTTAAATTGAGTATGTAAAATCTCCGACTGTCTGAGACTCTTACAAGAAATACACTCTCTAGATTTGAACTCAAGATCTCAAAGTAAGATCCTAAACCCTACCTATCACGTCGCTTGAGATCATGTCAAAACACATTTAATAAAACCAAAGGCACTAGGATGTGAGTTCTATAAAAGGATTCCAATAATTTATTATGATTATTATTATTTTGATACATCTCTTAGTAGTGTTCCTTTATTGGAGACAATAAATGAGCATAGATAGATTCTGCCTTTTTTGTTTTGGACCTTTCAATGAGTTTAAAAAGTAATAGGTGCCCACACATTAGAGTATGTGCATATGCTCACTCCTTCTCTTTCCAATTTTTGACATCAAATTTAATTTTAATTGCAAAAATATTCGGGCTTAGGCAATATGTTAATTTCAATTTGAGCATGATGCCACCAAATTCAAATGACTAGGAGCAATTAAGTTTGGCAAAAACTATATTCTATAGCCCATTTAACATTTTGCCTCCAACATTACTAACATTGCTTGGGCCTTGAAAAAGTTGTCATTACATGAGAATTAATGCGGGCCCCTTTTGATGAGAGTTTGAGTTCTCATTTTATTTTTTTTGTATGAACATTGAACAAAAAGATACATATTAATTGTCACATTTTCAAGAGGGTTGGTGAATTAAGTTATTTAGAAAATATGATCATTTTTACAACATCAGTTGGTAGAACTAACATGAAAAGTAGAGAATATTATTTTAAAATTTGAAATTTTTTTTTATTGGGCGACTTATTAAAAAAAATCTAAAATATAATGGTCCATTTCCTTTTAGCTGAAATTAAAAATAGAATTTACATTTAGTCAATCTACATCTAAAATGACATAAATTTATATTGTAAAATAATGTTATTATAAGTTTATAACTCGGAAAAAAATAAAAATAAAATAAAATGATGTTGGTTTAGAGAGCAAATTTGATGGATTTTTTCCTAACTTTAAATTTATAAACTAAATATCTCCAAAATATAAAGTGTTTCAAGAAAATATATTATTTATTTACAAATCATAAATTTTAAAATAAGTACTATTGTCGATACATTACGACAAAAAAATTATATGACCCTTACATTTATAAATTAATGATCAGTCATTTACATATATTCATATCTCATTCATTCATATTTCAAATGACAATCTGAAAAATACTATATACAGTTAACATTTATATCTATGAATTTTATTGAGGAACCTCTCTCAAATTAAGACTTCCACGAGTTAAAATCAGCCTAAAAAAATAGTCACAGTCACTGCCACAGTCTCATTCGCACATAGAACTCAGTCATAATGTCAATCACATACATAATTTTCAGTTACAATGTTATTTACAAATACTCAATCATATCTCAATCACAATATCAATCACATTCGCAATCACATTTCTCAGTTATAATCACAATTTCAAATACTCAATTACAGTCACATTCACATTCACATTCACAATCACGTGAACAATGTAAAATGGTAATTATCCATGTGAATAGTGAACATGAATTTTTTTTTAAAAAATAATGTTGGAATAGAGATGAGTAAAATAAGAATATAAATATAATTAAAGTTAACTTATGATTATATTTTGGATTTAATAACAAAAATTTTAGAAAATTGTGACCATTTATATAACTTATTAAGAGCTTATCTTTATCAAGAATTAGTAATGGTATAGATAATTTTTTTAATAATTCTGTATTTTCCGTTAAAGCTCAATATGTTCGGTTAACGTTATTAGTTTGAATCATTCTCTGTTTCAAAATAAAAAATAATAAAATAAAAAAATAAAATTTATTTTGAGATAAATATCCTCAACTCTCAAGACTGAAGTCTCAATCCCTTTAGTTTTGACTTAATTTGAGTAATAAAAATGATCATCAGCTTGCAAATTTTTTTATATATAATTCAAAAAGAAAAATCATATAATTGAACTTTGGAAAGCACATCATTTTCAAATTTAAACAACAATTTTGATTAGGTTTAGCTTAAGCATCAATTTAAGTAAGCACTACACAACAATATTGGATAAAATATGACACACTCACTGTTGGTAATAATATGTTGTAAATCTAATTTAACATGCATAATTCAATTAAATTTATCAAAATCAGAACGCGAATCATGAAACTTAGGAGGAAAAAAAACTTGGAAAACTTGTGTAGAAGATGATGAAAAAAAATCAAGTCGAATTGCTTATGTCCTTAAGAACTTATTAGCTCTACGGATATTTTATGGCTAACGTTCTCCCAAAATTGCTTGATTGTTTCTTGTAGAATGAGCACTCCTGTCTCCAAGAACTTGAACAAAGACAAATGGTGGAAACTCTCTCTTTAATTAACTTTTTAGACAATGAAAACTTATGAAATTTTTTTTTAGATGGATGCAAATCAACCCAAGAGTCCTTTTTTATAGGCATGGAATCGTGCCTTTATAGACACTCTTTGGTCTATGGTGTAACCCTCCTAAGGGTTATACCCATTCCTTATGCTTTTTGGAACCTAGAGATGTGTTCTTCCAATTTAGATGACATGTCCCTTCAATTTGTGTCTTTCCCATAAGACATTTCTTAAGAGACATGTCTCCCCTACACTTATACTATATATTTTGAGAATTTACAACAATTCCTCACAATTCTCTAAATATTAATCCATGCACTTAAAGAGTTTTCGTGAAATAAAACTGCATCGAAATAAGTAGCTTTCACCTTGAACCTTTCCTAGTGAATGACAATCAGAATTACTTGGTGAACTAGTGACCTATAATCTTGAAGTGTTCCGCCGTTGGTGTAAACCAAGACAATTGCCAACACACAGCTTCACTTCGACCATTTCCTGTTCTACAGTTGTGTTCAATTCGGCCATGAACATTGGTCATTAGGGCTCTTCTCCTAATATAGTGATCATTAAAAACCTTAACTTATCCTATCATTGACAGACAGCACTCTGCGTCATTACAGTAATGGGAAAAAGTATAAAACTCTACAGTGCTTATTTTGACTTACACAAAGTTTCAATTGTCCATTTTGAACCTAGATCTTGGAATCTCCAGTCAGCTAGGTTGGGTTTCCATAATGACAATTTTTAATTTATAGGCTCCAAGCTCGTTCCCCTCGATGACTTCTCAACTTGCTCTCTAGGTAAACCTTTAGTAAATGGATCGGTTAGATTTTCCTTTGATTTGACATAATCAATCGAAATTATGCAACTTGAGATCATTTGTCGTATGGTATTCTGTCTGCGACGTATGTGTCGAGACTTACCATTATATATTGTATTTTGGACTCTCCTAATAGCCGATTGACTATAACAATGTATGCTTATCGTTGGCACTGGTTTTGGCCAATTTGGAATATCCTCTAGGATATTTCGAAGTCATTCTGCTTTTTCTGCTGTTTTGTCTAATGCTATGAACTCTGATTCAAAAATAAAAATCATATAATTGAACTTTGGAAAACACATCGTTTTCAAATTTAAATAACAATTTTGATTAGGTTTAGCTTAAGCATCAATTTAAGTAAGCATTACACAACAATATTGGATAAAATCTGACACACTCACCGTTGGTAATAATGTATTGTAAATCTAATTTAACATGCATAATTCAATTAAATTTATCAAAACCATAACTCGAATCATGAAACTTATGAGGAAAAAAACCTGAAAAACTTGTGTAGAAGATGATGAAAGAGAATCAAGTCGAATTGCTTCTGTCCTTAAGAACTTATTAGCTCTACGAATATTTTATGGCTAACGTTCTCCAAAGATTTCTTGATTGCTTCTTGTAGAAGGGGCACTCATTTCTCCAAAAACTTGAACAAAGACAAATGGTGGAAACTCTCTCTTTAATTGACTCTTTAGACAATGAAAACTTATGGAAATTTTTTTTGGATGGATGCAAATGAACCCAAGAGTCTCTTTTTATAGGCATGGAATGGTGCCTTTATAGACACCATTTGGTTTAAGGTGTAACCTTCTTAAGGGTTATACCAATTCCTTATGCCTTTTGGAACCTAGAGATGTGTTCTTCTAATTTAGATGACATTTTCCTTCAATTTATGCCTTTCCCATAAGTCC